>JACEGR010001370.1:0-172691 GCA_014170235.1 Listronotus bonariensis | reverse complement strand
AGTAACTTTTTTAACCTTTTGAAGACAATAAACCTAAATATTAATTTATGCAATCTAATAGTAAAGGCGACATTACCTGAACAAAACTGTCAAGTTACCTTTGATTACATCATTATTTCTTTTAGTACATGTTTCACAAGTTTTAAAATTTAAAAATTTGCAAATAAATTTAGTAAAAATTATTCAAAATTAACAGTAATAATGAATTTGAATGACTAAGAAATTAATAAGAAATTTATACTGTTTTAGTATTATTTCTACAAAAAGTAAGTACATACAATTTTCTATAATTAAATAATAAATGAATAGTTATCAAAAGGATAATAATTGTCTCCTAAATAAATAATAGTTTAAAAAACTAAAAAACACGCTTTTATATGCAACCGAACTAAAAATGAGAAAATAATTTTTCATTACAAAGAGTTTGTCACTTCAGAGTAAAAATCGTGGGGTGCATTTTACTATTTTTTCATAACTTTTCCCTTATAGATATTTGCAAATAGAATAATTATAACATTTAATATATTAAGCACCCCACGCTTTTATTCTGAAGTGACAAACTCTTTGTAATGAAAAATTATTTTCTAATTTTTAGTTCGGTTGCATATAAAAGCGTGTTTTTTAGTTTTTTTAAACTATTATTTATTTTTCATTTTTTAGTTCGATATATCAATTAGTTTTTTTAAAATAAATGCTCCAGTTTAATCACTAAAAAATTCCTTCGCCATTTTGTTAAGAGACACAGAGGATCTGTAAAGGAATTTATTTATCCTGGCGGTCCTAATCCCATTCTTCAACAACAGATAACATTTTAGTGTAGATTGTGTGTGAGATGTATATTTTCTTCTTTTTATGTATTTTGAAAATATTATTAAATGTCCAGTCAAAAAATAAATAGCAAAAATATTTTTCCGTTAATAGAACCCAAAGAAACACCTCAAATTCATGCTTCTACACTAGAATACCCTAAGAGTATTTTTTTAAATCGAAATACTAAGGCCTTGGCGACGATACTAAGCGTAAGTGGCCAGCGTAGAGCGGAAAATGTGAGAGCGCTGTCTTTAATCTTTATGCGACAATAAAAGAAATGTTTTTTTTTTTAAATCAGCCTGCTGCAATATTCTTAAGCGAAAAAGCCCTGCCGCTGGCCGCTCGAAACGAATAAATATTATCCGCGGAGAGTTTCAAATGTATATAAAATAGTTTAAACACGCTGTTTACCACACAATATTGTAGTCACTACCGCCAACATAAAGAGATTTAATACTTACGCTCAACGTTTACGCTTGTTATCGTGGCCAAGGCCTAATAAGCAATAAAAATAAGGCTAAGTTTGTATCACAATGTTTATTTTCACTCATAATTTTGGTAACTCGACAATTTATTATTTATCTACTTTCACATTGCTGTTAAGCGAGCCTTTTAGAATTGGTTTTCATTTGGCAATGACTGCGAATTGACCAACTTAACCGTTCTTATCCGTACTTATCAGAATTGCTTGATTCCAGTAAATCTTTTGACAAACTTTAAAAGGTGATTCTTTAATGAAAAAAATAAGAACAGAACAGAACAAAATAAAAAAACTATCGTTTTTTTCTTGTAAAAAATTGTTTTGCCAGTATTTTGTTTTTTTTTAGTTAAATTTGCAGTTTTTAAACAAATAAATTAACATAATTTTTTGATATGGTCATATCGCTATCTAATGCTACAGTATTTATTATGGGGTAAATTAATTAAGAGTACGTCTTATAACTTAGTTTGCTTTACCAATGATTATATAAAATAAAAGTTGCAACACTGATGTATTAACCAATTGTTTTGTTAATTATTTTTTTCTAAAAAAAATTAAAAGATGATAATAATTACTCTTAAACTAAACAGATGGCCCCGCCAAGAAATAGTATGTATTTATGCGAAAGCAGTATATCAAATAAAGAAAAGTCAAAAGATGGAATTTCTTTTAAATTAAACGAAAAGAAAAAAATCAGTGGCAATTTTTAAAACTTTTGTCCAAAAACTAGGATTTTTAGGACATAATATGTTTTATTTATTTTTTTATTTTCTATTATAAAATCAACTCTTAAAGTTTGTGGTAGAGCTACTGGACTACATGTATGAATATTAAATTGTGACTACCTACTTCGAAAATTATACTTATATATATATTTTTGGAATAGACATTCTTGTGTGTACAGGTTGGCGCCTTGCGTTAACCTTGCAGAGTATAGCGAAAACTAAAAGAGATTGAATTGAAGGGTCGCGGCGAATAACGATCAGAGTCCAATTTGCATATTTTGTCAGTATTTGCATTTTAAAATTTTAAGTCAAATATTGTTAAAGTAGATATTAAAGATAAACCAAAAAATATATCTATATATTTTATAAAAAATAAGTTCAACTTGATGTCGCAAAAATTCGGCCAATAAGGACTATTATCATCTTTTATTCTCGTCAGCGCGTGGAACATGAGCGTTTTTTGGCCTCACGTTGTATCTTTAAATGTTGTTATTTTCGAGGACAATAAACTTTTTTGCCGTTATAATTAGTAGTTGTATTATTTTAGGTACTACATATTTAAAGATGCTATTATTTTAGTTTTGGCAAAAATGGACTCTGATCGTTATTCGCCGCGGCCCTTCAATTGATCTGAATGCGCAATCTCGATTTCAACTTTTGAAACAAATTAAATGGTAAAAGTAAATCATGGCTATTTTAATTCGTTTTAAAAATACAAAGTGTTTTTAATATTTTGTCAATTTGGCCAGGCACTTGTAACTCGCTTAATATTTAAGTTAGAAAAAATGTACCTAAAATAAACAGTTTTAAAGATTTTTACGTAGAATTCAGTGGCCAACCCATATTTTTTCAGTTAACTTGTATTTTTAAGTTATACCACCAAGTTGTGGTTTTAATGAAACACCCTGTATATTTTATTGCCAAAAGAAAGGTTTCCTTTAAAGCCGTAAAAATACCACATCTAATATATGTATTTACTTTGTCCTGGTTTCGGAAATACAGCCAACAGGAATTCGATAACTAAATGACGTTTAAAAAATTAAACACCCTGTATATTTTATAACAATTTACAAGACATTTTAAAAGCCTTTAAGAATTTACCACATTTAAAATTATTTTTAGACCATTTCAGGAAATATAAACTTTTAAATTTTAATACGTATTACTACTATTTATTTATATTTACATATATGGTCATATTTCAGTTTAAATCAAGACGTTTCTTATCAGTGCTGTTTTTGTGTGCCATTTTACAAGAGCCAAACGTGGTAATAAATTATTTATACATATGTAAAAATAAATTTTGATTATTAAGTGAGTGTTAATATAAATAAACATGAAACACCCCTTACAGAAAGTGCCGATAGAATACAAGTTCACACGTTCATATCGTAAATAATGCAGCATTACGGGAAATTACCAAAGAATATGAAAAATTTTTTAATGTTTTTTCGGATAAGTACATACTAAATTCTATTTATGTTATGATAGAAAGTACTGATAAGGAAAACTTATGTCGATCACATCTATTAAGGGTGGGTCATCTCTTACATAAAAACGTATGGTTAAAAATATAGTTTAGTTAAAATCTGTGGGCAAAAATTGCATAAGCTTACAACTTCGATCTCTTAAAGATAATAATGATATGATTAATCATCCTAGTTTAAGACAAGAAAAGCTTGGGGCATTTATACCTAGTGATCTTCTGGAATCTAAAGGTATTATTATGGATGTAGATAGAGTTAGGTAGTATTCGAATACTCGGTATTCTGAATACTATTCAGAATACATTTGTGCGGTATTCGAATACTATTCAAATAGATTTATGTGTTTGGTATTCGGTATTTGACGGAATACTTTTTGGTCAGTATTCGGTATTCTTTATTCTGAATATTGTTTTTGAATATTCTGGTATTCGAATATTAATATTCAAATACTGATATTCGAATACCGGTATTCGAATACTGGTATTCGAGTACGAAATTGAACCTTCTTAATATATGAACAGCATTTTTGCAACGTTTTTAAGATTCTTAAAAAAAGTAAAGGGAAGGGAAAAAGTAAATTTAATCATAAAACATCGCAAATGCAATTCCTAAACTTAAAATGTCCAGTCACTTCCTGTACTAATTTTAACAAATTTCGGTTGGACCGTTTTTAAGATAATTGACCATATTAGCTTGATGCCATATCTTCGTTATTAACAGGAGTAAAAAAAAATAATAATATCAGGTCATAATAAAGTTGATACAAGCAATTAATTAGAATAATAAAAAATAGGGTATTCCATTTAAAATTTTAAAATTCTCCAACCTTATTTTTTTAAGAAGCAAAAAAGATACATTTTTATTTGCCTAATTCAAAGAAAAATCTAAATTCATAAAGGTCTGTGGCGTGTATTTTTTTTCAGAAATGTTCATGCAGGTGCCGCTTAAGACTTTACTAGAATTGAAAAATTTATTAGTGCCTGGGCCAGTAATAAAATGGACATCATGGTAATAACCCTTTTTGTTGTGAAATAAAAGTGTCTTACAGAAACATGTGTAATTAAAAGGTTAATAAATCACAAACATAAGTTCAGTCGGAATAATCCTAATTTGCAAAAAAATTATCCAGCCTCTATTCCTTTCCGCAGCTAGAAACATACTAGCAGTGCTCACCAAGTCGGCCGAGCGCAACGCAGTGCAGGCTGCACTTGCCGTCTCGCGGAGTTATGCGTAGTGGGAGTTGAAACATTGTTGACACATGTACAAATTTAAGATGAGCCTACTGATTTATTTCCAAATTTTTTGCATTTTTATTTTTCTCATTTTAAAAGTTTCCTAGTGAAAATGGAAATTTCATTCTTTCGCCATTCTTAATAAAATTATTATATCTAGGCCGCTCTGGAGTCACTTTTTTTATTTTTTCCTTTTTGGAAAAAATAAAAAACAAAAATCAAAAAATGAAAAAGTGCGTCCAGAGCGGCCTACACAATAATATTCCAAAGCGCTCAGTGAAGACCGAATTTAAAAATCTTTTAAAATAACAAAGTTATTTAGGAAAAACGTTTTACTGGGGTGACTATTCCTCAGTTGTAAGCTTATGCAATTTTTGCCCACAGATTTTAACTTAACTATATTTTTAACCATACGGTTTTTATGTAAGAGATGACCCACCCTTAATAGATGTGATCAACATAAGTTTTCCTTATCAGTACTTTCTATCATAACATAAATAGAATTTAGGATGTACTTATCCGAAAAAACATTAGAAGTTTTTTCATATTCTTTGGTAATTTCCCGTAATCCTGCATTGTTTACGGTATGAACGTGTGTACTTGTATTCTATCGGCACTTTCTGTAAGGGGTGTTTCATGTTTATTTATATTAATACTCACTTAATAATCAAAATGTATTTATACATATAAATAATTTATTGCCACGTTTGGCTTTTGTAAAACGGCACACAAAAGTAGCACTGATAAGAAACGTCTTGATTTAAACTGAAATATGACCATAAGAAATATAAATAAATAGTAGTAATACATATTAAAATTTAAAAGTTTATATTTCCTGAAATGGTCTAAAAATAATTTTAAATGTGGTAAATTCTTAAAGGCTTTTAAAATGTCTTGTAAATTGTTATAAAATATACAGGGTGTTTTATTTTTTAAAATTCATTTAGTTATCGAATTCCTGTTGGCTGTATTTCCGAAACTAGGACAAAGTAAATACATATATTAGATGTGGTATTTTTACGGCTTTAAAGGAGACCTTTCTATTGGTAATAAAATATACAGGGTGTTTCATTAAAACAACAAATTTGTGGTATAACTTAAAAATACAAGTTAACTGAAAAAATATGGGTTGGCCACTGAATTCTACGTAAAAATCTTTAAAACTGTTTATTTTACATTTTTTCTAACTTAAATATCAAGCGAGTTACAAACCTGGCCAAATTGACAAAATATTAAAAACACTTTGTATTTTTAAAGCGAATTAAAATAGCCATGATTTACTTTTACCATTTAATTTGTTTCAAAAGTTGAAATCGAGATTGCGCATGCAGATCAATTAAAGGGCCGCGGCGAATAACGATCAGAGTCCATTTTTTGCCAAAACTAAAATAATAGCATCTTTAAATAGGTAGTACCTAAAATAATACAACTACTAATTATAACGGCAAAAAAGTTTATTGTCCTCGAAAATAACAACATTTAAAGATACAACGTGAGGCCAAAAAACGCTCATGTTCCACGCGCTGACGAGAATAAAAGATGATAATAGTCCTTATTGGCCGAATTTTTGCGACATCAAGTTTAACTTATTTTTTATAAAATATATAGATATATTTTTTGGTTTATCTTTAATATCTACTTTAACAATATTTGACTTAAAATTTTAAAATGCAAATACTGACAAAATATGCTAATTGGACTCTGATCGTTATTCGCCGCCACCCTTCAATTCAATCTCTTTTAGTTTTCGCTATACTCTGCAAGGTTAACGCAAGGCGCCAACCTGTACACACAAGAATGTCTATTCCAAAAAAATGTATAATTTTCGAAGTAGGTAGTCACAATTTAATATTCATACATGTAGTCCAGTAGCTCTACCACAAACTTTAAGAGTTGATTTTATAATAGAAAATAAAAAAATAAATAAAACATATTATGTCCTAAAAATCCTAGTTCTTGCACAAAAGTTTTAAAAATTGCCACTGATTTTTTTCTTTTCGTTTAATTTAAAAGAAATTCCATCTTTTGACTTTTCTTTATTTGATTTACTGTTTTCACATAAATACATACTATTTCTTGGCGGGGCCATCTGTTTAGTTTAAGAGTAATTATTATCATCTTTTTAATTTTTTTTAGAAAAAAAAATTAACAAAACAATTGGTTAATACATCAGTGTTGCAACTTTTATTTTATATAATCATTGGTAAAGCAAACTAAGTTATAAGACGTACTCTTAATTAATTTACCCCATAATAAATACTGTAGCATTAGATAGCGATATGACCATATCAAAAAATTATGTTAATTTATTTGTTTAAAAACTGCAAATTTAACTAAAAAAAACAAAATACTGACAAAACAATTTTTTACAAGAAAAAAACTATAGTTTTTTTATTTTGTTCTGTTCTGTTCTTATTTTTTTCATTAAAGAATCACCTTTTAAAGTTTGTCAAAAGATTTACTGGAATCAAGCAATTCTGATAAGTACGGATAAGAACGGTTAAGTTGGTCAATTCGCAGTCATTGCCAAATGAAAACCAATTCTAAAAGGCGCGCTTAACAGCAATGTGGAAGTAGATAAATAATAAATTGTCGAGTTGTTACCAAAATTATGAGTGAAAATAAACATTGTGATACAAACTTAGCCTTATTTTTATTGTTTATTAGGCCTCGGCCACGATAACAAGCGTAAGCGTTGAGTTATTATATTACTATAAAATAGACTTATTGTTACATTTTCAAAAATATTCTGTTTTACTAAATTTTGTAATTTCTATTTAATTTGGACCTATCTAGCGTAACCAATTTAATACCGTTTAGGAGCTACAACTAATATAATATTTTTTTATCAATTTGACAGTGACAAGCAAAGAATAATCATAGTTACCTATGATATGGAGACCAAGGCTGTTACCTACGTAATTTCAGTGAAATAATTTGAAACTAACAACATGTTCTCTTAAAATTTTATAATTAATATTTCTTCATTAATTTTCATAAAGATAGTATGAAATAAAATATCATACGATACACGTTCGTTAGGTGTTATTAATTACAATACTCGTTTATATTCCAGACTCGGCTCCTTCGTCGACTCGTCCGTAAACATCTCGTACTGTAATAAGTCACCTACCGGACTTATAACGTAAAATACTATTAACGTTCTTGATTTGTGACAGAATATTTGTCAGCCATGACATACGCGACATTATAGCCTATTGAATTTTTTTCTATCAAATGTGATTGATTTTATTATTAGTTTATTTTACGTACCCATTACATATTTTTATACTCATGTGACTAAAAAATGGTGGCCTTGGCTGAAGATATTGAGTTTGTCGAAATCATATACAAATCATCGTATTTATGCACATGTAAAGCCGTCGTGGGTAATGGATGTGGGTTATTAGTGTGGGTAATGGCCCTGAGTAATGAGTAATATAACCTGTGTAAAATCACATCAATAATGTATACATTTTTAATCAATGTTTGGAAAAACAAATAAATTAAATTTTCATAGCCTCTATTACTAAAATGTTAGTGGAAAAAAATCTTTTTGTCAAGAGCAAAATAGATTTAAATAAAGTAATAAAACCCATTGTTTGGTTTAGTTAAAAAATAATACAAAAAAGGCATAATACACTAGAATTATTATAAACCGATTTGTGTCTGATTGTGTGGGTAAATGGGTTTTATAGCACTGGTAGAGTGTTTTTCTTTATGTGCTCAATTTAAGACCCGGCCGTCCTGGGCCCGATTTTCGACTTGGGGAGTAGAAATTTCTGATAGAAAAGGTGTTTTGTTTGCCCCTTTTTATTACAATTTAAAGTAGGCAATTTGAAAAGACATGAAAGAAACCCTTTCCTTCAGAAATTTCTACTCCCAAGTCGAAAATCGTGCCCCTGAAATCAACACGGAAAAGTTACACAATATCCATTTGCTGCCAAATTCGTGTGTATTTTAAGACCCTTTGTTTTGTAAAGCAACTGACTGGTATCAATATTAACATTTATACGTATACAGGTAGAGCTAAGTGAAAAGGTATATTGGCCAGTAAGGCAACATTAAAGCGCGACCGATGCACAGTGCGCTTAGAGATAATGATTTTGAAACAAAAATCGAATCAGTCTTATTGTACTCAAATAGTTTTGTTATCATTAATTGAGCAGGGTACAATGCTCTGCTAATACAAAAGCATTACTAAAATATTATTATAATGGATCATCAAAATTAAGTGTCCGTGGTAACTTTGTTATTACTCGAAATACGAAATAATTTAATCTAGCAAACTAGTAGTATTTTTCAGGCTCTTTAAGACTAAATATTAGAAAAAAACAATTGACAATCGAGTTTTTAACTTATACAGCAAAATATATTTTTTAAAGAAACACCCTATTAATTTTATCATTATTTAAAAGATTTTTCAAAATCCGTTAAAATAAAGTCTACTATGTGATATATTCAATTTTTCATAGTTTTGTGAATACACACATCCTCATAAGTTTGATAGTTAACTAGATTTTTTTAATATAAAACACCTTGTATTTGTGGTATCATTATTTACTTATTATAGATATTTACACTTATGACCGGCCAAGTTTTACAGAGCAAAGACACCTTCAATCTTGTGGGCGTCAC
This sequence comes from Listronotus bonariensis, assembly GCA_014170235.1. NCBI lineage: Eukaryota > Metazoa > Arthropoda > Insecta > Coleoptera > Curculionidae > Listronotus > Listronotus bonariensis. The sequence goes on along the minus strand of JACEGR010001370.1, from coordinate 163,318 downwards.
ATCTGAAAGTAACCTTAACTGGCATAAACACATTGTATCTATAGCCACGACAGCTTCAAAAAACTTGGATTTCTCTTTTGAGCCAAAAATATTTTTCCCCTCTAATTTATACACTTTGTATGTATCCGACCTTGGAATATTGCTCTCATATCTAAGGCATGGCGTCCCCCACAACCCTAAGCATTCTTGATTCCATTCAAAAAAGAGCTATTCGTCTCATTAATGATCCTTTACTTACAAAAAGTCTTTCCTCTCTTGCCCATCGTCGGGCTGTGGGGATTTATCGCTTTTTATAGGTACTTTCATTGCTTCTGCTCTAAAGAATTGTCCAATATAGTTCCTCCACTCACGGTTACTGACAGAGAAACTCGTTGTGCCGCGCGTATGCATTTCTATACCGTCCAACAGACCCCGAACTGCCCACTTTCTTTGTTCTTTTATCCCTAGAGTTTCAAGAATGTGAAACCTGCTACCTGCGGAGGTCTTTCCTTCCCCCCAAATCTTTAAATATCCTGTATCAACAAACTCCCTCTTACCTCGCTTAAAACACCCACGGTACGGTTAAAAAATAGGCGCCAGACAGGGGAAGTAATACCCGCTAGACAGACTAATTTCTCTGGGAATAAGGTGCTTTGGAATGAAATAGGCGAATAGGCGCGAAAAGGAGGAAATGCCTTTTTTTTGGTCATAAAATTTAATTTCGGGTGGTGAAGTAAGGTGCCTGGCACTAAAATAGGCTACGGAGGAGTAAATGACCTTTTGTTTGGTCTTCAAAAATTTTTTGGTTGAAAATAGGCCTTCCGGGAATTCTAGCCTAGCCTCAAACAGTTAATACGGCCCTGTAAGGAGACAAAGAAATATTACCTATGGGATACGCGGTAGCAAACGGCACAAACATGCATTCAAACAAATAGACTCTGTGTGTGCAATAAGTGGCTTGCGCACTTAAAGCTGCCAGGTTAAAAAATGTGCCGATGGCAAACGAACGAAGTTTTCAAAATAATCAGAGGCCTGCGTTATTTTGGCATGTGCGAGTATTATTTTGATTTGTTTGATTATTTAAATATTGTGTGACAAGTTTAAGGCAGAAAATGGCATATTTTTATATAGATGGCCCAAGAATACGTCTTTTCTTTGTTTCACATCAGAAAAATGGGTTTCGCCTTCTTCTCACCCGTGGATTTTTATTTTTAAAATTAATTAAAATTTTCTGCATTTTAAATTAAAATATTTGACAATAATTCCACAAGCAGTTCTTTAGTAGTGGCCTCGGTATTATATTATTTTAATTTTTAAAAATATTGTTATGTTAAACAAACACACAAACATACTAAGAGCATTACCTTTTATAGAAATCACATATTCTATTCTACATTACTAGCATCTTAAAAACTGGTTTATAAATAGAAATTTAATTTTAGTATTAGTATTAGCATTAGTTTTAGTGTTAACATTAAGGTATTAATTTATTAAGTATTAAGTTTGGTATTTAATTTTAATACTTAAAACCAAAATAAAGATTTAAATTTAATTTGTTATATAATTATTTTATTTTAAATGTATGTTCTTAAATCTTACGACCAATGTTAATACTAACATTAAAATTGGTATTTATTTAAAAACTTGACACATCACCAATATTATTAAAATTTAAAAAAAAATAATCGGCAATGTTTCGTTCTCGATATATTCCTTATCAAACTTAAAAAGAAAACTAACCTAAAGTTACCATCTTCTGCTCTTCCCCCTTCTTTTTGCACGCAATTTTTAAATGAAGCTTTCAGTAAAATCGGCAAGCTGTCCGGTTTCTATTTAACTATTTTAAATTTCAACTCGTAACGCCACACAAAATTAAAGGAAATATAACTTTTTATTTAAAACTTAAAATCACGACATGATTAATACCTTAATCTATCAAATGTTCGAAAGTTGGTGAATTTACCTCAAGCAATAGATCATAAGCATCATATTTGAAAATCTTTGCGATTATCTTAAATTTGGGGTCAGTCAAGTTTAGTTATAATCTTGTAATCGGGTTTCGAAACAACATAGGCGTGTTAGATCTTGCTATACTGGGTGCCCAAGAGGGCATAGCCCAGTTCGGCTCCGTTAAGTAGGGTAACAAGTAAAGTACCTTTTAATGAATTACAAGAAGTATCCGTTTCGGCTCGAACGTCATCCAAGTACCTGGCGATACCTAATCGCCCATTAATTATTATTTAATTTATAAATATAATTTATATAATATATACATATTTTTTAATTCGCTTTATTTAGATACTAAAAAAAAATACTAACCATGACCGCTTCAATGTGACAGTTTTTCATGATATCAAGGAATTAAAAATAAAAGATTTAACTAACCAGAACTAACCATGACCGCCTCATTGTGACAGTTTTGCATTACCGTTCATAGCGCTTCGAAACAATCACATTTCACGTGTTTTTACAAGCACAAGTTTTTGAGAGCAAGATAATGGAATATAAAACAGGAACATTGTCTATGCCTTTTATGTAAAAATAGTGTCGCATTTTCATACATGTAAATAAAATGTTTATTAATATAAGATAGTGTGTACCTTTATAATGTGGTTTTATTTCTATAATTTACATATTTTGCAGGCAAATGGTTATTTTAGACAAATGGCTTCTGTCTAGGCAAATGCCTTCTGCCTGGGAAAATGACTTTATGAAAACAATTCTTATTTAAAAGCCATTTGCCTAGGTATATGCATTTGCCGTGGTCCTTGTTAGGCAAATGACTGTGATATATTTTATAACATATTAGGCGTACAGTGCGTTTTGCAGACTACTGTAAAAAGCAAAAGCACGTGTAATTTGATTGGTTCGAAGCGCTATAGACGGTAATTCAAAACTAAAAAAATAAGAATTGATGATGGAAAAGGGGTAACGAGATTTTTCTAAATGGATTTGATAAACCCTATTTTATAGTATCGTAAAAACACAATTTCCGCTTTTACCGGAAACTTATACGAGCTCCTATCTCTGTCCGATTTCAAGTGTAAACTAACGACATTAGTTTACACTTAAAAACGGACAGAGATAGGACTGTCCGAAACGTTGTGTGAATAATTAGAAATAAAGACAATGAAAGGCCGAGATTCTTTTAGTATTACTCACTAATTTCCTAATTTTAATATCTCTGTATATTATAGTGCGATTTCCATTAAGGCTTTTACTTTAAATAAATACTTTATTTACTGTATTGTCTACAGATAAATAAATAAAATAAGGACAACAACAACAGGAAAACATGTATAACAATTTTTTAATATTATTTTAAATAATTTTTGTCAAGTGGTTTTTAACAATAAAGTTCTCCAAACCTTTTTATTAAAAAAAAAGATTTTAAATCACCCTGTATTACAAAAGGAAATTTTTGTTAACGCTTAAATTATTTTAACTAAAGCAACAATTTTTATGAAGAATAACTTTTTTACAAGTATAGCTTAGTAGTTAGGGATTCCTAGACCATTTTTCCAAGTCATTACTAACAAGCTAATTTTTCGTAAGTAGCTTCATTTTGACGAGACCATAGATAACCTACATTTAGATTCGCAGTGGGAAGAAGCATTTTTCGGAAACAAACGAATGGGTGGACGAACATGCACACTTAAAAGCCGTGGCAAAATACCAACACAGGGTCCCCGTACCCTTTGTCCGCGGTCTGATCGTGACGCTCATTAGCTACCGTACTTCGAACAGAAAACCAGGACGCCGTCGACAAATTCTTTCCGATAATGCGGATAGTTTGTTTGGCGCCAGGTGCGTGTACCCTCAACTTACTTGCGCACAAACCGGTTTTTTCGCCCATGAAATGTAACTTTTGTCTCGCGCAGGTTATAACATTGGCAATCCATCGAGATCAGATCGATATCAAAAATTTTTGCTGGTGGTAGCTAGCGTAGTTACAGGGGTAGCAGGAATTAAGTGTGTTGATTTGACAGATATCAAAAATTTATTACAAACAGGAAATTTTTCTGTTAATTTTTAAGATAATTATCTAAATAAACCAAAAAGAAAAAAAATTGTCCTACAAAATATAAGGTTTCCCCTACCACCAACATGTATCGTTATCGTTATCGATTTTGTTTCAGTTGATTAAATATTATTTGTATAATTTAACACCCACATTGCCCTACAAATTGCGTGGTCCGTCATCCTGGTTTTTTGATATTAATCAAATCAACACATTTAATTCCTGCTACCCCTGTATGCTACCACCAACTATAGTCTATTTTTACACACTATATATAAAAAAAAATAATAATATAGAGGGTAAAACTTCTTTAATATTCTGAATTATTTTATGTATTTACAAAATTATTAAGTAAAAATAGAATGGGTCCACGGATTTTTTCATTTGAGAAAAAGAAAAAGATATTTCATCTTAAAAATTTGCATCTCTAAGTCATACGAGAAGGAAATAAATATTTTGTGCAAGTTGCATACTATATTTTTCTACAACTCTTGATCAGTGATAGACATTTTAAAATAACTTTTTACGATACACACAATAAATTAATGTTTCCGACTTGCGAAGATTATATTATTTTTTAGTCAGTCATGGCATACGCGATCTTAAAGCTTGCTTTCAATTTCTTAACGAATATGATTGACTTATATATTATTTGATTTTACGTACCTATTAAATATTTTAATACTTATAGGTAACTTAAAATTAGTGACCTTGGCTAAAGAGCCATATTTGGATAAAAATCTTGTCAAAAACATATACAAATTATCGTAATTACGTACTTTTATAGCACCTTATGGGGGCCGTGGATAATGGCCGTGCGTAAAGTATCATCTTACCTGTTTGAAACCACATTAATAATGATACAATATCTAATAGTCTAAGAAAAGAAATAACATTATTAAGATTTATTTACTGCCAAATAATTTTTAACTTTAAGTATGCAAAATTGCGTTCAATCCAATTTAAGGCAAATTGAGACCCTTCTGATTCTCACTCCTTCATTCGTTGTAAATTTATTAGTTACAAGTCTTATAAAAAATAAAGTATAAAATATATCAAACATTTTTAACGCAGTCACTGCGAAATGTTAGAGAAATACCCATCGTGAAGGTTAAAGTTAAATGGTAGCATCAGCAGAGGTCGACTGCCTCCGGCTATTAAATCAGGATTTGCACTTCCTGAACGAGGTTAAGATGAATTTATTTCTACCATACATTGATTATAATTCTGCAAAGGTTGACCAGTTAATCTTTCTTTGTTTTACGGTTATTTTTAGATATAACCAGTTGCTTCATATGTAAAGTTATAGAAATCTGTATGGTCATTTATTTTATTATTTTTGCAGCATTGAAAAATATTCAAATGTTTAAATTAAAAAATAAACACTATGTCAACGGATGAACTTTACAATAGGAGAAATGAACAAAAAATTTAAATGTTTAAAGAAGTCGTGTATGGCAACTGCTTTTGCTTCTTAAAAATCAACATTCACGTTAAGAAATTTGTTTTATTTTTGTACAGGGGCTCAAAAAACTACAAAAATGTGCAAATGGACCAAAATAAAACTGCCTTTATTAATATCTAATAATTTGGCAAAATGTAAAATAAATAAAGTTTTTAGTATTGAAATAGGATCCCACGTGTAAAATTTCACATAAAATAAATAATTTTTTAGGGTCGTTTTTTTAATCTTGTTTTACACTTTTTTAAATTTACCTAGTTTTAATACAATACAACGAATTGTCAAAGTTTGTCAAATATATTTAAATACAAAAATGTAAAATTAGGTAAAAGACCTAAAAATTTTATGTTTATTTTATGTCAAATTTCTATACACCTTTTTTATTTGACATTTTGCTATATTATTAAAAATTAAGGCAGTTTTGTCTTAGTCCATTTTCACATTTTGTAGTTTTTAATGCCCTGTACAAAACAAAACAGATTTCTTAACGTGAATCTTGTTTTTAGGAAGCAAACGTAGTTCTCATACACGACTTTCTTGAACATGTAAATTTTTGATCCATTTTTCCTATTGTAAAGTCCATCCGTGGACATACTGCATATATGTTTTTTAATGGTTTTCTAGTACTTTTAAAAAATAAATATTTTAAAATATAAATAAATCGTTTATTGCAGAAACCCGCCAAATGACATTTTTGGCGAGAATGAGAATTTTTGCAATTTTAAATAAACTTACATTTTTATGTAAAAATCAGTCATTTGTTATGCGCTTGTGTGTGTTTAATTCTATAAGAAAAATTGTATTTAGTGCAGAAACATGTCAAGTGACGGTTCCTAATGTGTTTCTAAAGTAAATTTTACGGTCAATCTTTGGTAACCCTGTGTGTTTACTTCATCAAACACGTCTTGTTGTAATAAACAGACAGGAAAAATCCTAGGAGTTAGTAAAACAGACCTTTTTACTAACCAAAGATACAGGGCGATAAAGTTTTAAAAAATATATTTTTTTACCACTGTGTACCTTTAAAAGTTATGACATTTATGACATACGTTTATTTGAACTTCTCTTCTTAAAATCACTTATGGATTCACACTCTTAGAGATAGGCATCTAATTCAAAAACACCTTGTACAGCTTAGACGTAGCAAAACAGGAAATATATATTTTTTAAATCTGGATATGTTATAAACGTCTTCTTAAATCAACTTTTACCATGAACACCTTTTATGTAAAATATAATGAAGAATATAAATTTTTGTCTAAAAATTACATACAGGGTGGCACAAAAACTTATTTTTTTTGTAATTTATGCAAGATAGCGCATGTGGCGCCATCTAGGGTTTACAATAAAATTGATGGCAAATTCGAATATCTTACATCCCAAAACCCCCTTGAGCCCAAAATTTTAAGAATACATTCATTACCAACACAATTGTTTATAAAAAACTAAAACCAGAACAAATTTTTAACACCCTGTATCTTCGAAACCATCCACTTTTAGACAAAGGTGAGTTGTGTTAGATCGTCATATTTTGGCCTTTGGAATTTGTGATAGCATTTTTTGCACCTCTTAGATTTTTTTATTGCAGAATACCGTCAAGTGCAAAATATATATACCTGACCGCTAAAAATGGTAAACCATATGGAAACCTTTTATTTTTAATTTCTCAAAAAAATATAATTAAAAGTGTATTAAGGCTTCCCTTAGCGAGATTTTTAATATACATTTAATTAAATAAATAAAAACAGGGGATATCGTCTGGACTTGCTGCTAAATTTTTGCTAGTAGAAAGTGCATTTTTAAGTTCTTTTGGGTTGAAGACAAGTTAGAGTTCTTTTGAGTTAGTTAGTTAACCTCTTTTGGGTTTTTTGTGGGGTCCATGGAATGTTGTAATTTTGGGATTTTACTTAAAAGTGGTTGGCAAAAATGTTGACTCTGTCATGACTATTTGTAATAATTTTATTATTGTGTTGTACTCCAGCTATTTTGCAACTAGTGTTGCGCCCTTGTATTTGTTTAATTTTGTTTGCAAACCTGTCTAGAAGGTGTATCTGTTGTTATTGTATTTACATAACTATTCCATGACATGTTTTGCATTTTTTAATACAGCTAGAAAGTTAAGTTGATCAGTCAGTGGTTTTGCATACTGAACTTGTTCCAGTTTGCATGTGATAATCTATACTTGGTAATAGTTTCTAAAGGGCTTTGATTGTTATCTAAGATTATAATTGGAAAGTGGTTACTGTCATATAGGCTATCTAAAACGCTCCAGCTTAACAGAGAATTTGTTCTTGAAATACAGAAGCTAAGATCAATTGTTGAAAAAGTACCAGAAGGCAAAAGGCATAGGTTTGTGTTATTTATTAAGTTTTCTATGACTTTTCCTCTTCCAAAAATTCCGGCTTGAGCCCCAAAGCACATTATGTGCATTAAAGTCACCAACGAGAAAAAACGGATTATGTAGCTGGTTTACTAAATCGTTAATTTGAGCTTTGGTTAGATTATGGTTTGGTGGGATATTATACAGGTTAAGCTATTGATATGGTACATTGGCGAGTAAAGCATCGACAAAGTGGGACTGATGCCTCGCTACTCACTGCAAGTCGCAGAATTTGTTTTAATATGTACGCATTCCTAACGACTTCTTTATACACTTTAAACTTTGCTAGTAAACAGATACAATAGTTGAAATAAAAATGTTTACTACTGAACCAAAAATAAATATTATTAAAATGGTATTCTCGTGCGGATAGTGCCCAAGAAGTCGTTGGACAATATTTTTGCATACCCTGATGAGCCAAAAGCGCGTATTATTTGAATTTAAGGCTAACCTTGATACGTTTTCGGTAGCAACACGAAAGAAAACAAAATAAAAATAAACTTGTATAATTCACGATCAAAGCAGTGGGCGTGATTTATCAGCGATATCGGTTGAAATGATGAAAGTGGAAGATGCGTGTGTCCCCTTGCGTTTTAGTTAAGTTTGTTCTCTATATAACCTTCACTGACTAGTATTTAAAACGTCTCTTTTTCACGCATTGCCGATGAGCGCGTAATATTATTTGAATTTAAGGCAAACCTTGATACGTTTTCGGTAGCAACACGAAAGAAAATAAAATAAAAATAAACTTGTATTATTCACGATCAAAGCAGTGGGCGTGATTTATCAGCGATATCGGTTGAAATGATGAAAGTGGGAGATGCGTGTGTCCCCTTGCGTTTTAACCTTCACTGGCTAGTATTTAAAACGTCTCTTTTTCACGCATTGCCGATTCAGCTCATGCTGTATATTGCATAATGTGATTTTTGTGGACACCATACATTTACTGCTATTGCTTCTAGATCTATGGTAATGTTTAGTCTTTGGGAGAAAAAAATCAGTTAATACAAATATTGAGGTTCCTCCGCTGGGTCGTTCAAATTCGTTTCTAAGGTGGTGATAACCTTCATGGTATTTTATATATGTTTATTGTTTTTTTTTTCATTCTGTAGGCATAGGATGTCAGGTTTATTTTTGGCAATAGGCTGGTGTATTTGTTGTAAGCGTGGATAAAATCCATCGCATTTCCATTGTATAAGATTAAACGAAATTTTAATATGGTAATTTTTGAGATAGTTGTGACTGTATAGAATCGTCTAAGTGTTTTTCTTCGCTTTATTTATTGATGTTTGGGATAATGAATTTAATATACTTCCTACTTCATGCTCTTCTGAGGCAAGTTGTAATTTTAGTTTCTTGTTTCAGTCGTGTTAATCTATTTTTAATTAATCTTTCATATAAAGCCGAATATATATTGTACATATTGGTTAGAAGACTTTTAATGTCTTTAGAAAATTTTAAAGCTTCTTGATAAGGGTTGTTATTGACATATGTATTTTCTTAAAACGCTATGAAGTTTTTAGCTGGTATCATAAAGTCTTCAGGGGCATTTTTATATTTTTTCCTTTTAATCATCTTTGTACTTACTTCAGTTTTATTTTTTTTTAGTGAAACACTATTTTTGGACTCCTGAGATAATTCTAAATCAGACTAATACATATGTAAAACTTTTTGTGCCTACTTGGATATCTTATAGCCATTTTTAGTATTGCATACAGGTGGTGGCTGTGATCCTTTATTTATGTCCTTATTTTTAATCTGAATAATTGGTATTGCTAAATATTTCTATTTATAAAAAGTGCTTGTCTAAAAGGGTTTCCATTTGAAATTTGCCAAATTGTTTTATTTCTGTCTTTTATATTAGGTACTAAAACGTTACAATTGCATTTTTAGACATCAACTAAAGTCTTTAGAACAATTTGCGTCCAATCATGGCCACCTATGTACCGTATGAAAAATGGCTACAAAAAAATCAGTTATAATAGGCTTAAAAAAATTTAATATGTCATATTATAATTTAGAGTTGTTTCAGCAATTCAAAAAGTTAAAAAATACATGGTGTTCCATTTAAAAATTAAAAATTGGTGCCATTTCCGGTTAAACTTTAAGTAACTGGCAAGTGAGAAATTTCTTATTACTACTACTCTAATTTCTATTACTAAAATTCTCCTCTTTCCATACTATTTACCTATACGAAGTCACATTTTGTCTGACAACTTTATTAACACCCGGTGGACGAGCCTTTAAAATTTTAAAAAGATGGCAATCTAATTTAATCTAGGGAAATTGATGAATTAGTTTTTAGCCTACTGCTCATTTTTTTTTAGATTTTTTACGCACGTTTTAAAATCTAAAAATTTGTTAAAAATATAAAAATAGTTAAAACTCAAAGTTTTAGACGTGGTATATGTCATTCTTCTTCTAATATTTTTGGAGTTCGTAAGCAAAGTAAAGATTTTGCAAACGAAAAAATTGGGAAATCGACAATCCCTTTGTAAATCATATATTTTTTATGCATTTATCCTGTTGTAAGTCCTATTCATGGACATTCTGTAGATGCCTGCCATTAATTATGGACATAAGGTAAAAAGCATCTAGTGAAAATGGTCGATTTTGTCCTAAGGGGTTTCACCCGTGAGGTTTTGAGGTATGGGTCGTCACCCACTAGCTGATTACTGGGTTTCTTTTTAAGGGCACGAAAAAACCGTACATAAGAATCTTGTCTTTTGATAGTATCAACCATAAATTTAAATAGGGAATTTGGGCAAAAGAGCGTCACCCAAAGAAACGATTAGCACCGGTTCTAATTTGGCAGTTGTGAATCTCAATAGAAAGTGGAACTTTTGACACGTGTTAGGAACACTATTTTTTCTACGAGTGTGTGGCAAAAGACAAACTAAACAACCATTTGATATTATTTTATTTTACCATTACTGCTTATTATTATTACCAACATTAATCGTAAAAGAACAGTTGGTAGCATTTTGCAAATGTATCGCAGAGGTAAGTTGCTGTGGTTAAGGTTCGGAGTTGGAGATTGCTGTTGAGGTGCAATTGAACCGGTCATCCTAACAGGTAACAGAGACACATTGTTGCTTGCTAGAAGACGGTACAATGGGCCTTGAGTGCGTTTTGCTGTGTTCAAAGGTAGATGAATTTTGGGATAATATTTTGTTTGATAAGTCCGTCTTGAAACTTGTAGAGCTTTCTAGGTAGCCTTCTGCAACAGATGATGACTTCCAACTTCCAAGTCTTTTAATATTCGTTATGCCTTCAGCAGAATTAGCTAACATTATAGCTGAGGAACGGCGAAAGCTATGTCGTGTGCAAAGTTCTGGGTTTGGAAGGCGTAAATAGGCAGCTATTTCAGAGGACATCTTGCCAAAAGAATTTATTCCTATGCACTGGACAGTACGAGCCAATTTCTGTGTAGTGTTTCAGGCTTTCGTAAACTGAAATACTTTCTATACAAAGCTAGATATTTTCCATTTTTCTCGGAAATGACAAAAACGGGTAGAATGGTTTTTGAAAGTCTGTAATATTTACAATTAAAAGATTCCCCTTATCGTCAATATCATCAATGCTAATTTTCATCAATTCTTCTCGACGACACGCACCAGCTAGTCCGAAAATTGTAGTTACCTTCATTGCCAGATAGACATCATTTGGAGCATCATTAATAAATTTTTCTATTTCATCTTTCGAGAAAATTTTGGCCTTCTTGGGTCTAAATCCCACATTTTGCATCTTCAAAAATGATGTACCTTTGAAATATTTGCTTAAATCCATGTTCTTTTTGATCTTAATGACACTTTTTAACATAAAATACCTTAACCATGAGGTATTTGGCTTACATGTTTTGGCAAGTTCCGCGAAATATGCCATAAAAACTACTTCTTTCATACTTTTGATTTTTTTCTCGCCACACCTTGTAAATGCTATATATTCTTTCTCATACCTGTGCTTCGACTTGGACTGCAACAAATCTAAATTTGCTATTTCGGTTGCTTTTAGAATAGATTCAGGTATTTCCTCGTCAGACGAATCGACGGTACTGATCAGAATGTACTAAAGACACTTTTAATTATCGATGACTTTTAATGACTTTGATCTTTTATATTATGACCGTAGATGGGAGAATACTGATGTGTTTGACCACCGGCACCTATCAAAACTAAAAATCTGACAAGCAAATTTAATATATACCAGGATTTTTGAAACAATGTTTTTAAAACAATAATAATTTTTAGTAAATATTTCGTTGATTTTGATCTTGTACAAATTAAAGAACTATATGCCAATATTAAAATTATACTAAGTCAAACTTCAGAATTAAAAACATTTTAAGTATCTGTTTAGGCGGGAAATTTGCCAAACTAAATTGCATGCGAAAAAGTGCTGCTTTCCACACGCTAGTAGAAAAAGTTTTTACCTACGGTAAAATCATTAAAAAGAAATATGCAAATACTTTCTTAAGACTTTTTTAAAATAAATCTCTTAGCAATTTAGTCTTAAAGATGCCAATAATACTGATTAATTAAATACAAAACTTTTTACAGAATTCACAATAATTTATAAAAAATTAATGAATTATTTAATTGTTGTTATAATCTATCTGACAGCTCAATCCTTTTAGAGCAATAAAACAGTTTATACCATTCAATTCATCAAGGTGTCAAACTAATGATGGCCGCATGCGGCAACGTAATTCATCTCCGTTAGGAGAGTTATTTATAATTGGGAGTGTGACAGATGCTTTTAGCTTATATTTGTCGTGACAGTGTTTCTGAATTATCCCAAAAATAATTTGGGACAACTTAGTTCTTCACATATTATGTAAAATAAAAAAAATTTTGAACTATCAAAAATTCCACTGTAATACACAAGGTATAATACAAGATCTACTAAAAGCAAACACTGACGTCAAAAATACTTTCCTTTACTTTAAATCGGAAAAAATATTTTTAAAATTATTTATTTCTCCTTAATTTATATTTAAAATATTAATAATCAATACAGTTATAATCATTGGATTAATGCCGGAGAGTTGCCGCACTTTTTATAAAATGGCTGTCATCTTCTTAATTTTTAATATTTTTTAAATAAATTAATACTTATTATTCAAAAATTACCTTTAATTAAAAAAAAACATAAATATAACCAAAAATGCATTGGCATCTCCAAGGAATGTATAATTTTTTTTTTCATGATTCCAGTCTAGAACAGATATTACTAATTTCAGCATACATGGTTAGGGTTACCATTGGTCCCAATATATTGGGACTGTCACCGTTATTAAGTCTTATGTCCCGATTTTGTAGCAAAAAGTCCCGATTTAGGATATGGATAAAAATATTTAATTTTTTTTTAACCTCTTTATTAGAATTAATCAAAATAGGTAAATACTTATTATTAATTTCTATACACAAAATACCAAATCCGAGGGAATTTTTCATTAAGGGCAAGTCAGCGGACAAATGGAAGAAATCGACTATTTGCAGAAACCATCACTTAAAATCGCCCCAAAGCTTGAATGATTTCCGAAATTTTTTTCAAAGTGCGAATTTTTTGAAAATTTTCTTAAAGAAATTCGCGTCCGAGAAAAAATTTACGGAGAATAATTTAAGCTCGTGGGAGATTCAATAAAAAATTTTAAACTAAAATTATTTTAAAAGAAAATACAACTTTTGACAGACATTAATTTTTTCACCGGTTTGATTGTCAAGTTTGAAAGGCGTACCTGGTAAACTTTCATTTTTGATTAAATATAAAAAGAAATGTCGCGTTTTGAAAAAGACAGCCAAGAAGTAGTAAAGGATAAAGTAAAGACAATTTAATTCCGTCTAATACGAAGAAATCAAAGTCAATGATATGAAAACAGTTTCTGGCCTTTTGTTAAAAAAGAAAATACAAAATTGGAGAACAAACATTTGTTGAAAAGTTCGATGGTATTTTAAAAGATTAGGGATTTAACATAAAAGGGTTATACTCAGATAACTATAAAAAAATGGTAGATAATTATTTTTTATTTTAATCTTATTTGTAATTAGGACTTTATTTTTTTTTTTGGCATTTGCACGTGACAGCTGTCCAAAAAAATTATCACTTATTAATTTTGCAGCTAGGTCTCGTGACTAAAAAAATTTCGAAAAATCGGGTTGTCGTCATAGCAACCTGTCAAAATCAGGGCAGTTGGCTTTAAACAATAGGTATAAAATTTTTGGGGGTAATTATACAGGTGCATCAAAATTATCAAAAATTTTGCTTGAAAACGTATTGCCTAAAAACTACAAGAGTTAATTTTCATATTTTAGTGAAAGAGCCGGACTCCGAAGAAGGAGGGCTCTTTCGCCAAAATGTAAAAATAAACGATAGTTACTTTTTAAAAGGCAATACACTTGAAAGCCAAATCTGATTATTTTGATGCACAAGTGTAATTTAGGGAGAAAATTACTCAAAGAAAGTGAAACTATCAAATGAAAGAATAACAATAATAAACAACTCTACAGTGCCAAAACGAGACATTTTTATACAAAAATGTTTACAAAATTTATAAACTGCCAAACTAACATATTAAATACACAAATTTGTTGTTAGAATTTGGTTCTCAAATTCAACAATTAAAAACATGGCAGTAAAATTTCTACTATGCAATTATTGCTGTAAACAAGCGATAATTGTCGAGTGAACAAATGGGTGAGTGTAATTTTCGAAATAATTTTGCAATAGCTGAAATGCTAATAATTTTATAAATATATTAAAACACAAAAAGATATAATTTATCCCCCACGCCAAACTTAAACATACCAGAAATTAAGGTGTCCCGACATTGGCTATAGAATTTAATGGCAACCCTTACATGGTGCAAGTAACATGTAGCGATTTAAGGTATTTATTTAAGGCACTGCAAATAATTTACTATTTAAGGTCTGGCCACACATATCCGCAACGAGCCCGCAGCCGTGCGTCTCGCTGGTGAAATGTAGGGGAATGCGGTGCAAAAAGTTTTGTATTTGATAAAATTGCAATACTATAAGTCTGTTATACTAAGCTTTAACACCTGATATACACCTATACACACTCAAAGTTTGGATAAAAAGGAACAGAGATAAGAAGAAAAATTTGTTTTATTTATTCAAGGAGATATACTTACATGAAACAATAGACTCGGCTTGCCAAAAATGCTTTTTATATTTTAAAGGGCATAAAAATTGCTTTTGAATTTTTCCGAATGAATCTACCCCACTTTCCCTATAATTGTGAATCCAGACTCGGTGCGGCTTTGGTGCGTTTATGTGTGTCCAGGTTTTTAGTGGCCGTTTAGTAAAGTAGAGTTGAGCTAAAAAAGCCAGAGGCGTTATACAACTAAAGACGGTAATTAACTATTTCTTTCTAATCGCGTCGTTTAAATAGTGTGCCAGTAACAAAAAGAGGAATAATTTAAAAGTGAGACAGAACTGATGACCGCGTGTCTTTTTCTTTGCTGAATCGTAGTCTAACATTCAAAACATTTCACGTAGCGTTCTTGATTTTTATTTTTGTTTTGGCGAATGGCTCATCATCGCTATTGCTTCATTGGCTTTTCTTGCCCTTCTTCTACCGTTTTTTTTCTAGTATTTTTGATTTCATGTTTGCTCTGGAAGGTTACATATTTAAAACGCATTAAAATATGTCCATTCACGTGTAAACATTATCTACAAATATTTAAAAAAAACTTAAAAATATGAAATAAAATTACCACGTTGCAAAGAAACACTTATTTTGTTTTAGAAATGTCCTAAAAATTTTAAAAGAAAATCTAATCGTTCCTTCCTAAATTTAAGGATCGCCAGGGATATTTAAAAGTCAAAACACGCTCCATGCTATAACTGTACAAATTACCAAAAAGGCATTATTTATTAATTACGGTGTTGTAACCATATGGCCATGCAAAGAATTGCATCTTATTTCTTTAAAGCAGAAACCATGCATTGAACAAAAGAAAATTAATGGATCATGTTTCTCTAAGGTAAATGTAAATTAAAAAAAGTTTCTGTTTAAAATATTTCACAGGGTGCCCATTAATTAATTGGACATAGGTTAATGTAGGATACCTGACATGAAAATAACACGTTTGAGCTCAACATCGTTTAGTAAAATGTTATTGGTTTTCGTTCTACAGGGTGTTAAAACTAATTTTTTACCCAACATTTAGTGAAATATCTCGGAATCCACTGCAAAGATTAAAGTGAAATTTGGTGTACTTTTACTGTTTGGGATGACGAACACGAATATGATATCTAATTTGCCATTGCCACTAGATGGCGCCACATACAAGAACATTAATTGATTAAAATGGTCATAACTTTTTGACCTTCCTGTATCTAATTTGCGAGTGGAAATAATAAATCAGCATTTAATTTTAGTCAAAAAGGTGTACTTCTTTGATCTCCAAATAGTAGACCGTTTTCGTAAATAAACTACTTTTTTATTAGGTTGAGCACGAACACTCTAAAATTTAATTAACAACGATAAAGTTGAAAAGGCTATTGATTATAATAAATGTTTAAAATTTTCACCATCTACTAGGACACATGTCTAATTCTTTGATATGTAAATTTTGCCTGACTCCAAATAATGATTCTTCTTGGGGCCTGATGATATTGACTCCTTCCACAATCTATTGCCATAATTTCTGACGGTTATTTAATGAAAAAGTCGTTTATTTCGAATACGGTCTACTTTTTGGAGATCAAGGAATTATACCTTCTTTGACCAAAATTAAATTGCTGTTTTATTATTTCCACTCGCAAATGTACAGACAGGGAGGTCAAAGAAGTTATGACCATTTTAATCAATTAATGTTATTGTATGTGGCGCCATCTAGTGGTAATGGCAAAATAGATATCATATTCGTGTTCGTCATCCCAAATAGTAAGTACACCAAATTCACTTTGATCTGTTTAGTGATTCCGAGATATTTCACTAAATGTTTGGTAAAAAATTAGATTTAACACCCTGTAGAACAAAAACCAATAACATTTTGTTAAGCGATATTGAGCTCAAACGCTTTATTTTCATGTCAGGTATCGTTCATTAACATATGTCTAATTAATTACGGCTGTTGTAAAAACTTTATAAAAGCGCGTTTTTAATGTTTTGACCTTAATAATCGCCACAATGTAGCAGATTTTACTAAATATTTTAAATATTTTACTTTTTTACATTTTGATTCTTTTTCACACTAATTAATTTTACCAAGTAATTTAAAGAAATGACAAACACTTTTTTTAAAATTAAATGCTTAATTCTTTAAAACATTTACTTATATAAATTTGTTATATTTAAAAAAGTACTTTACTCTTGGGCATTTTCCATATCATTATTTATAATTTTCCCTGCATAATACTTATCGGAGTAAAATTTTGTACTTCATAGTTTTAGACCATGCGACCAGTTGTTCCAAAATGCCGATTTAAAATTTAAAAATTTTTGGTTCATATTTATTAATAAGGTAATAATATACAAATGCAAAAAAATTATGACGTCTTGAACATAAACAACTATATGTGATTCTTTTACATTTTGCAGTAGGGATGCATCATCGAAGCCAAACATTGATCGTTTAGCATCGATTTTGAACGTCAATGGTAACATAAAAGCTGACTATCGATAGAAATTATATATCAAACAAGTAACAACAATTTTTTGTAAACAGTATTTAAGAAACAATGTTTAAAATATCAATGTTACTTGCTTGATGTATCGCTGCCATCGATAGTGAGCATTCGATGTCGCATCCCTATTTTGCAGCAAAAATGTAAACAGATTTTAACTTCTTACCCCGTTCAATTTTTTACCCTAAAAAGCTTCCTTAACCTGAAAAATATTAAATATTTTTAATAAAAAATTTAACATAAATAAAATTAAATTTAAATTTGGACACCCTGTATCTCGCAAAAAATCAATTTTTAACTAAAGTAAATTGTTTTAGATCGTTGTATATTGGCCCAAGGAATTAGTAGTTATATTTTGTACAAAACTTTTATAAAAACCACATGTTTTTTTAATTAAGCCAATTTTAAATGGTAATTTATTTTTGCCATCTATTGATTGAAATTTGTAAATTAATATTACTTCCGTTTTAAGTGCAAAATTTTATATTTTAGAAGCCTTACTTAAAGACGTCGGAAACGAGGCTATTTTATTTAGCAACTTGAGGGTGAATTGGACTCATCACCGTACCTTCATATTCAAATATTCTATTTTACACTTTTTAAAATTTCTTCCCTTTGTAAAATAAAATTTGTATTCCGACTTCTACTTTGTTATATTAGATGTAGGAATTTCATGACCAGAAATAATGAAAATTTTAAGTCAAGACCTAATACCATTTTTTATGAAAGTATTTTTTTGCTATTACCACTTTGAAACTTACAATATCCTGTTTAAATGTATTAAATTTAATGAATATGATTCCTTTTTTTTCTTTGGTTTTACTAATCTTAAATTAAATTACAGCAGAAAAGTGATGTACTTTATGTTATTATAATAAACTTATTTTTAATTGATGGCCGCAGTGTGTTAAATAAATAAATATTTGCTGATGTTTAAACAAAACTGTCCTTTTTTGTTTTTAAAGACGTTTTTTTTGTACATAGATATCAACGGCAATTTTTGTATTTCAGCCTGCTTTCTAGAAGATTAGAGAAGCTAGGTAAAGTGGAGCTAAGCTAAGAAGAGTACAGCCTGATTTAATCCGATGCGCGAGAATTAGCCGAAGATCCATTCATACCGGATACCAAACCGGACGCATCGCCGATTTTAATAAAATTTGGTATACGGGGGTTTTTGGGGCGCTGATTGCGAATCTAAAAAACTTTAAGTCAAACACGTCTTGTTCTCAAAATACTTATCATCAATCTTGAATAAAAACTAACCTATATGTACAAAATTTTCCCTACCTAAGTTGGCACTTAATATTTAATTTCCACCTTTTAAAAACCTGGCGATGCCATGGCTACTGTGATTTTAATGGTTAAAAGTAAAGCTTTACAATTTTATGGAAAAAATGGATAAAATAAATAAACAAATGTGGTTTTAAAAGGTGAAAATCAAATGTTAAGTACCAATTTAGCCTTAATAACATAATATCATAAAAACCAAACGTGTCCAACTAAATATCCCTTTAGATTCGTGATTAGCGCCACAAAAACCCCCGTATACCAAATTTCATTCAAATCGGCAATGCGTCGGGTTTGTATAGAGCTTTTTAAGGATGTTCAATGTTACGTCATACAATGTTGTTCTCAAATCATGTCGTTTAAATCAAAAGTGACAAAAAAATTACGTCATTGACGAATGTCTGAGAAAAATCGTTAGCAATCAGTCAATGTCAATTACTGCCATTATTGATTTTCGATATTTTAGGCATCTTAATTTTTAATATATTTTATATATCTTTGTAAAAGTTGAGTAAATGGAAAAACAATAAGTGTTTAGTGCCCAAAACAAACCTGACCACATGTCTAACTTCAAACATTGAAATTTTCTGCTTTATTTGTTTTCTGGGAGATTAAATTTAAACAAAATATTATTTGGCTTTTCTCATACTAAAATTAAAAAGTTTATTTAACATTTTAAGAAAATTTAAACTTTTATTCATTATAAAGAACTATTCTGCTTTTACACAATATAATAAAAGGTATGATTACTTTAAAAGAAATAAAATAATAAAATATATATTATTAAAGTACTTACAATACTAAGGTTCCAATCTATAAACAAAGGTTCATTAGCACTCGGTTGAATTTATTTTAATCCAATAGAAAAAATTAACACGACACCAGACGGGAACTGGGCTAATGGTTTTAATTTTCTTAAAATGTTAAATAAACTTTTTAATTTTATTCTGGAGAAAAGCCAAATAATATTTTGTTTAAATTTAATCTGCCAAAATACAAATAAAGTATAAAATACTTCATTATATGACTAAACATTTTTTACTATTCTTTTTATCCGGTTAAGTTACCTAATAGGTGTATCTTTTACCAGTTATTTTTTCAAAAGTTATGTCAAACTCTAAAATGTCCATCAGACATTTAATTTTTAATTTTTTTTTCAGTTTTCTGACAAGTTTATCAGTAAGTTTTTAGATAAACTGTTTACCACATTTTTGGTAAACTATTTACCACAGTTTTGAGACGCAACCATTGGCCCAGTTCCAGTCTGGCGTCTTTTTAAGATTTTATTTTCTTGGATTAAAATAATTTGAACCGAGTGCTAATGAACCTTTGTTTATATATTGAAACCTTTGTATTGTAAGTACTTTAATATTAAATATTTCATTATTTTATTTCTTTTAAAGTAATCATAACTTTTACTATATTGTGTAAGAGTAGAATAGTTCTACATAATATATAAAAGTTTTAATTTTCTTAAAATGTTAAATAAACTTTTTAATTTTACTCTGGAGAAAAGCCAAATAATATTTTGTTTAAATTGAAATTTTCCATGGAGTGATGGCTTCAAACAATTTAAAACGTTGTTGCAGTTTTGTGATTCCAAAAGTATACTATTTTTTTATGCCGGGTGATGCCTCGCCGGGCGGGACATAGGAAATCCCATGTAATTTTTAATGGGTTCAATTATTGGCTCCCCTAATTATTATAGAAAAAAATTCTATTGAAGTTAATTGAAGCATGCACGCAAATCTAGGTCTATGGTTAAAACTTTAGATTTTTTGGTTAACCCGTTTGCTAGTTAGATGCCAATATATTTTTAAAATTGTTACATTATTATCGCCTCATATTTATGAACAACGATAAAAATACCAGTTAGCGTAACATAACGTTGTCATTTTGAAATTTAGTGCTTTATTATTATCAAAAATCGTAGAGCGAAAAGATTAACTATGAGTTATACTACTGAAGAAAAAGTATTGATGATTAAATGGTACTAACAAGAAAATAGTTACCTAAAGGTGTCAGATATGTTCGGTGCTCAGTATCCGAATAGACCGATACCCGGAAAATCAACAGTCGATCGGACTATCAAAAAATTTGAGACCAAAGGCACAGTGATAAATAACTGCAGATGTAAAGCTACGGAGTATCAAAAAGAAAAAAATGTAAGAGATGATAGAGACTTGGAAATTTTATTGCACGTGGAAGAAAATGAAGGGAAGGTAAGTACAAGAAACTTTATGATATCATAGGAAAAGATCAATCAACAGTGCTCCGGATTTTGAAAAGGCATAAATACATTTCATAAAAATATGGAAGACATCAAGAGCTAAGGAATGGGGATGAAATACGACGGTAGAAATTTTGTTTTGACATGATGGAAAAGGCAAACATAGACAGAGGGAATTTTTAAAAAATATTTGTTTAACGTAAATGTGCACTCATCAGTAAAACAATGAACCCAATCATCAAAATTACCGATACTGGAGCAATGAAAACCAACACAGATTTGTCGAAACGAGAACGCAATATCCACAGAAAGTAAATGTTTGGGCGGGAATTTTCGGACAACATATTATTGGGCCATTTTTTCTTAATCAAAATTTGAATGCAGAATTTTATTTGGAACTACTCGAAAAACTAATTTAACCCGCTTTAAATGACGTATCCAGGGAAAATCAGAAAATTTGGTACCAAATGGATGACTGCCCGGCACATAATACCCTTGCTGTTCGGGAATATTTACACAATGCTTTTAATGGAAATGTTATTGGCCCACATCACACCAAAAATTGGCCAGCCAGGTTTTCTGATATTTTGCCAAATGACTTCCTCCTCTAGGGCCATTTAAAAGTAAGATATACAAGGATGGATAAAAATTAGTCTAATCTAGATGAGTTAAAAATGCTATTTCTGCAGAATGCAATAAAATTTTAATTTACCAGTTAGCCAATGTAAGAAGACAATTTTATGAACGTCTGGCTTATTGTCTAGCAGTCATTGCAGGAATATTTGAAAATTTTCTTAAATATTAAGTTTATTTCCAACATATTAATTATTGTAATAATATTAATAATTTATTGAAGCATGTAAATATTATAAATGTCATAAGTTCTTGAAAATTGTTACTCTAGTTTAGTTTAACTTAACTTAATTCGTTTGTATAAATACAACTTTAATCTTTTCACTGAACGATTTTTTAATAATAATAAAGCACTGAATTTCAAAATGACAATGTAATGTCACGCTAACTGGTATTTTTAATGTTGTTCATAAATATGAGGCGATAATAATGTAACAATTTTTGAAAATATATAAGCATCTTACTAGCAAACAGGTTAACGGAAAAATCTAAAGTTTTTACCATGAACGTAGATTTGCATGCTCTTCAATAGACTTTAATATAATTTTTCTCTAAAATAATTAGGGGAGCCAATAATTGACCCCATGAAAAATTTCATTGGATTTCCTATGTCTCGCCCGGCGATGCATCACCCGGTATATTAGTGTTTGTGTGTTGTTATTAATAAATATGCCGCAACAAGACACAGAAGCCGAACAAGTACTTATTTAAAAGTTATTAAAACATTTTTAAATGGAGACAGAAGCAGGCAAACCTCTTTAACCTGTGCTGTATTTAATGTAAGTTACAATTTTTTCCCATGTGTTTGCTATAATATTACTGTATTGTAGAGAGTTTCTGGTGCCTTGGGAGTATCTTTTTCCACCTTACAAAAATCAATACAAGTGGGGTAAAGAAGATGAAGAGTATAAAAGAAATATAAAAGCTTGACTGCTAGTTTGTCCCATGGGCGTACATTACACAAAATACATGAACTTTGTACCTTCTTTAATTAAAAAAGCATATTTTTGAACCATAAAAACAATATATGGGAATGTTTTTTGTTGAAAAATACGTTAAATATTTTTTGTTAACAAATATGTAAGAATAACAACAGGTACCTTATTAAATATCATTAGTTTTTAAACTGACGAATTTTACTAAAACGGGTATTTTTGAAAATTTTAAAATGTTTTGAGATCTTAAGCATCCTGTATCTTAAGAATAAAGAATGTTTTTATATATTTTTTTCTATTTTGATTAGAGCACTCTACCGTATTAGTTTTCACCATACTTCACAAACACCAAGTATACAGGAAAGATGTTTGAATAAGCACATTTACTAGCTTTTTTTTGCATAATTTTTATAAAATTAAATAATTTATTTTTAAAAACACCAAAATCAGTTTTATAAAACTTTCTGATATACCAGTAAAAGAAATAAATCGACTGATAATGTCTGTATCTCAACTGCTAATGCTATTCAAAAATATATTAATTAATTAAAATTTGGCTTAGAAATAAAAAAATAATAAAAATTTACTTAAAACATGTTTTTGAAGTTTTAATGAAACCTGGTATACAAAAATCAATGTTTTCTCTGCGTGAAGCATGATTTTTTTACCAGCAAGAATTTTTATAAAAAAATAATTTTTCTCGCAAAATAAAATTCTTGATCCATTTGTTTTTCTTGGTCATCGATTGTCTGTATAAGATTTTATTTTTAAAAAACAACTAGCGTAAAAACAGTTTATGGCTATTGTGATCTATCTCTAAGCAATTTTCACAACTTTCTTTAACTCATTTGCTCTTAAAGTTACGAAAAATAGGTAATAATGTAGATTCTTTCGTAGAATACCACCATTTAATTAATTGTTTTAGGCAAGATGTGCAGTGAAGGGACTAACAAGTGGCGTGGCGGCGAGTTACTGAGGTAGTGGCATGTGCAGGGCCATATTATCCATTAGGCTGACTAGGCTACAGCCTAGGGCGCCATAAAAAAATAGGCGCCAGACAGGGGAGTAATAGGCGCTAGACAGGGGAGTTTTTTTTTAAGTTTAGGTCAAGTGGGGATTTTTGGTGATTCACTTCTCTGTGAATAAGGTGCTTTGGAATGAAATAGGCAAATAAGCGTGAAAAAAGGGCTTGACTTGGCACTTAAAAGAGGCGCCACGAAGAAAAGGACTTTTTTTTCTCTTCAAAAATTTTTTGATCAAAAATTGGCGCTCCGGGAATTCTAGCCTAGGGCGCCTCAAAAAGGTTTTTAAAAATTAAATATTTTAATGACTAGTGGTACCCAACCGACGCCACATACTTGCCAAACACCATTTCACCGCCACTTTAATTTAAGGCTTCCATATTATTTACCCAGCTTTTACATATTCCTGACTACCTTGCCGCCATACCTCAATAAATATTGTAACGGATATTTCTTTAATGTAAGTTAAAATAAATTAAACATTTTGGCAGAAGGGCAATATTAGGTTTAATTAGGCTAGGTTTAGTTAAGTAGTTCTAATGATACTGTATATTTTAAATTTTATTTTTTTATACCTACGTCAAATAAATAAATAGTTTTAGAATCGCCAACAGCAGACGACATGCTATATATGCGTTTTGTGTTTTATTTTTATCGGGAATTTAGTTATATTTCCTGAATATCCTTGCCTTTAAATTCCCAATATAATTTTAATAAGACCGCAATGTCGTATTCATAACATTATATTATTAGTCTGGAACGGCCTTCATTTATCACAAAAGTGTAAAACCACCTTAATAAATATTCTAGCGTCAAAATAAAACGTCAATCTTTTTTATTTGGTGATAATATATGTTACAATACACGACGTGCCGTAATTTCGATATGACGTCACCTAATGTGACATAACATTGAACATGCTTGAAAAGCAGTTTAAACAATTACTTATCTTTACGTAATAATAGAAATATATAAAAACAAAATCTGCACCTTAACTATAAATTTGTCTTATAACAGACATTTTTAGGTATAAATATACTCAACTAGTATCCACCAAAACCTTACGAAATTGACATGTAGGATAAGATCATAAAGAAGTAAAATTAAATGGGGACAAAATCTTATTTTTTATGCCCTTAAGCTTATATTTAGCGCCCATATGATACGTGTTATATTTTTAGATTTCAAAACCCGTTACCGTACTGTTATCTGTTAGTATAACTTTAAAATAGCACATTTTTTTTTCAAAATACTACTTGGAGCTTCTTTCTGTATGTTTCCTTTTTAATAATAAATACGTCATTAACAGACTTGACGGATAATATTTAAAAACCTTTTTTTTAATATCAATAAGGTTTTACCCTTTATAACAATTTTCTTAGAAGCCATAAGAACAAAATAGGAAGTGGAGTAAAAACACAATACAGCAAAAAGAAACTCGTAATTTTCAAAATAAGGTGACATCGGAACTGTGAACCAAATTTTATCAGATAGTTAGATACCTGAAAGAAAGTAATATAAAAGAAAAAGTTAAGGAAGAGCTTAATAAAGACTTCTCCAAAATTGCTGACAATTATACCAACAACATAGAAGAACAATGGAATAAAATAAAGACATCTATTACTAAAATATCACACGAAAACCTGATTTTCAAAAGAGAAAAGAAAAAAGAATGGATGACGGATGAAATTATGCAAATGATGGAGGAACGGCGAAAACTTAAAGGTAAAAATGTCCATAAATACAAGAAAGTCCACAAGAACATACTACGAAAAATAAAAGAAGCAAAGGAGTCATGGTTTAATCAAAAATGTGCGGAAATTGAAATTCTTCAACAAAAACACGATGATTTCCATATGCACAAAAAGATTAAAGAAATGCAGAACACTAGTCAACAACATAACGCCGGCATAATTATAGACAACGACGGTCAGATTTTGACCAGGGTTGAGGATAAACTAAGTAGGTGAAAGGAATATATGCAAGAATTATTCGGAGACACCACAAGAATACCACCCGAAATAAACAATCTCTACAGCCCAGAAATAACAAATGATGAAGTTAAGGTGGCCATTAAGCGACTTAAAGATGGAAAAGCACCAGGACCTGATGACGTGCATGGGGAAATTTTAAAACTATTGGAGCCCCGCAAATCACAGTTTTTACCAAACTACTTAACAACATATATGAGACTGGGCAATTACCTAAAGACTGGCTACTATCAATTTTCATTCCAATTCCAAAAAACCGAACGCTAGGAAATGCGAGGACCACAGATTGATTAGCCTAATGAGCCACGCACTTAAAATATTTCTCAATCTTATTCACTCTCGCATTTACAACAAATTAGAAGAACATCTCAGTGAAGCACAGTTCGGATTCCGAGGGGGCCTTGGAACAAGAGAAGCTCTTGTTAGCTTGCAAGTACTAATACAAAGAGCGAGGGATGTCAACTGCGACGTATTTGCATGCTTCATTGATTTTGAGAAGGCATTTGACAAGGTACCACACGAAAAGCTGATTGATATCCTAAAAACATCGGGAATGGACGGTAAGGATATAAGGTTAATCTCAAACCTGTATCTACAACAAAAGGCAACAGTTCGCCTCGAAAACGAACTGTCCGATATATTTGCAGTCGGAAAGGGAGTCCGACAGGGTTGTATTTTGTCACCTGCATTGTTCAATATATTCTCGGAGCATCTATTCAGAAAGGCATTGGATGAATCAGAGGACGGTATTGCAGTTAATGGCCAACTCATAAATAATATTAGATATGCAGATGACACTGTACTGCTGGCAGATAGTGCAGAGGGGCTACAGAGAATTATAGATAATGTCGTGGAAGCGTGCAACGAATATGGACTAAAGCTAAACTGCAAGAAAACTAAAGTAATGATCATTAGCAAGAACACTAACATAAACGCCCAATTTACGATAAACGATACACCATTGGAGAGAGTAGAGAAAATATGTTACCTGGGCTGCAATATCAGTGACACGTGGGATCACAGTTATGAAATAAGGACTAGAATTGAAAAAGCCAGAAGTGCTTTTAAACGCCTTAAAAAAGCTACTTATGTAACCTCTCCCTGAGCATCAACATACGCATGAGAATTCTTAGATGCTACGTGTTTAGTGTACTTCTCTATGGGGTAGAAAGTTGGAGTCTTACCGAGGCCTCAGCAAAACGCTTAGAGGCATTTGAAATGTGGTGCTACCGACGCATACTACGAGTTTCGTACATCCACCATACAACCAACATTACGATTCTCGAAAGACTCGGAAAGGACAAAGAAATTATAACTACCATAAAGAATAGAAAAATGACTTACTTTGGCCACATCATGCGGAATAATAAGTACCAACTTTTACAACTCATCTTGCAAGGCAAGATTGAGGGCAAGCGAGGCCCCGGACGCAGGCGTATATCCTGGCTGGCCAATCTTAGAAAATGGACCGGCCTAACATCAACTGACCTGTTCCGAGCTGCAGTGAACAGGGTAAGATGGACCAATGTGGTCGCCAACATCATTAGACGATAGGCACCTTTAGAAGAAGAGAAGTTAGATACTTAAAAAGGATTATATTTTGGCAAAATTGAGTACCAAATTTTATTAGATAAAATCGGGATACCATGAAGTACTTAAAGGCAATAAAATAATTATTGTAAATTGCCTCAAAGGTGGGTAAATTTGTTAATTGAACTAACGAGATATAACCTGATCGCCTACTTATAGAAAAACAAAAGGTTTGGTACGCAGTTCTGACACATATTAAAAACGACCCGCAGTTCCGACACATCGAAATAAAATTTTACGGCGCCACTAGAGCACCTGACCGAGCGCCCCAGTATTGTTGTTGCCTAAACAACGGCAAAGCATGCCACTGCGCAACTTAACTGGCCGCCATTTAATGTATTCTAAACTTGTTTTTACTCTACCGCAATACTACTAAAAAAAAATGACATCGGAACTGTGGACCAAATTTTATAAGGTAGTTAAGTAGGTACTTAAAAGGATTATAGATTTGCAAAATTGCGTACCAAATTTTACAGGTAAAATCGGGATTTTCTGAACTACTTAACGGCAATAAGGTAATAATTGCCTCGCAGGGTGGGAAATTTGTTAATTGAACTAACGAGATCTTACCTGATCGCCTCCAAATTGGTACAAGTATTGAATAAGTAATAAAACAGTATTGTGTGACTGTTATTAAACTAACCTGATCGCCTAGGAATGAAGAAAAGTTCGGTACGCAGTTCTGATAAAGATTAAAAACGGTCGGCAGTTCCCACGTACCGGAAACTAAATTTTACGGCACCACAGGAACACTCGACGAAGCGCCTCAATATTGTCGTTGCCTAGACAACGGTCAACGCTTGCCACTGCGCAATTGAAGGGGCCGCTATTAAATGTACCCGTGTTAACTTGGATTTACTCTAACTAATAACTGCATTTAGTAAGTGGATGGATGCTCGCTAGCGAACCGCGGGTGCTGTTGGACGTGGTTTGAATAAAGTTATAGTGTAGGTCCCTACTAAATAACATTAAACAGACGTTTATGCCAGAGAGTTGTCCTCATTTTTAAGGTTATAGTTACTTCTTTACGTTGTCCCAATGGTGCTGTCCAATACATTATCTCCATATCTCAGTACCAGGGCCGGTTGTATAGCATTTAGAGACCCTGAAAAAAAATTGAAATATCACATTTAAAAAGAACGATTTTATTAAAAATTTAAACAATTTAGATAAACATTTTAAGGTTTAAAATTATTATTTAAATATCACTTAATAAAAAATAACAAATATAAATTGCAGCTACATTTATTATAAAAAATATATTATATGATTAAAGGTAGGCGTCCACTAGCGACTGACGGGCCGAAGCACTCGCGCTTCGCCTGTCTTGTAAACAAGTCATTAGAAGCGTGTCGCATTGGAGCAGACTGCATTAGATTTATGTGTTTAAAAATGTTTCCGTCCGTCTCTACGTACACTAAAGATACGCGTCCACTAGAGACAAAGGGGCGGATCAGAGAAATGGAGAGAGATAGAGAACTCGCTTCGACCACTGCGCATCCCATTTTGCGGGAACGGCATGGGCGCCGCCATATTTACCCCTATTTTCCTGGATTTGTCAAAAGTAATTTACACTAACCTTATTTTCACTATATTCCGCCTTCTTTTTGCACAAAATTTTTATAAAACACTAAATTGCCACACAATATTTTATAAACACCTTTTAAAAAACCTGTTTTTATTTATTTTACACGTTTTTTTCATTAAATTGAAAATAATTTACCCATAAATGCTGCAACCATAAATACAATATGTAGATGTATTTATGGTTGCATACACGAGTTTGTTTAAAGTAAAGCTTTTGAATTAATATAATTAATAATAAAAAAATGTTTTTAAAGGGTTTTTGATGTTAAATGAAATATTGTGTGCCATTTTAGTATTATAATATGAATTTTGTGCAAAAAGAAGGAAAATATTGTAAAAATAACAGATGACAAATGACAAGTAGTGGACATCCATGGCGGCGCCCGGTATTTGCCTTCTCGCGCATGGTAAAGCGACTTCTCCCCCTCTCCATTTCTCTGGGGCGGATGTACCGGATCGCTGGCGCGTTGCCAGCCTTAGATGGATAGAAATAATAATAGGATAAAAGTTACTTATACAAATGTATATTTTTGGGCTTTTATTAGTGTAAATAAAAAAATATTGGTAATTATTTTTTATTTACACTTATAAAACCCAAAAATATATATTTTTTAAAGTAAATTTTTATGCTATTATTATTTGTATATATCTAAGGCAGGCAACGTCATAAATATAGCCGAGTACTTAAATCTAAACCGATGAAAATGGTATACTTACTTATAAACAATATTACCACACAGAACTAAGGAAGTTATAGTTAGTTATAGCCTTTTAGTTAATTATTAATTGGTGTATTGTCGCAAAAATCAGCTAGGGGGAAGAGAGGTTTGTGGGTTAAAAAATTAAACTCTACCATCTGTATTTGACTTTCGGATAAAAATTATTATTCCAAAACATCTTTACTTTTCCAAAAAGGTATTTTTACTAGTATAATTATTTAAAAATACATACAAATACATTGCATATTTAATATTAAACACGATATTTATTGCACATATTCTTAAATTTTCATTGGTCTATTAAATACACCATGCGACCAATTATTGTAAATTTTTACGTTCCCAATTAAGGGTTAATCCCAAAGTTTAATTTATTACTTATTTTGTGTTATAACACAATTATTTTTGTCGCCTTCAATTGCTTGGGGCCGACTCTCTTGGTACTTGGACAACGTTAATGGAACTAGGGTAAAATGTTTAAACAGCTAAAAATCCGATCCTTCAGCAAGAATATATGTCACATGCAAAACTGCGGACTTAAGATTAGGAAACAGATCTAGTGGGCTAAAAGCAAATAAAAAAACGTATTTAAAAATATTTATCTTTTTAAAATTGGTCATATCAAACTGACTTTTACAAACATTCTATTCCTTTTTATATTTCTAAAAAAAAATAGTAGTAGATGGAAAAGGAATTCCACGAGGCATATTCTAATATCTAATTATAAACTTCCGATAAACAATATTTAAATACAAATTAAGTTCTAACTACTTTATATAAAATTAAAAATTAGCAATAAGTTTTTCTAAAAGCCTTAAAGATTTTGAATATTGCCTTAAAATTAAAAGCATAACAATAATTAACGAATTAAGTTTTAAAGTAAAACTTTATCTAACTTATTTAATATCAAACTAAGATGTTCCAAAACTTTTTGAGATTGGGCAATAAGTTTTCTTTTTATCTCTTTTAGTTTTCGCTATACCCAGCAAAGTCAACGAAAAGGCGCCATCAGTGTACAAGCATATTTATAGGTTTATGTTAATACAAAAAAAATGTTATTTTTTTAGTATACAATACCAAGTCTCATAAGAGTTGACCCATGTCCTTAAATTTTACATTTACTGTTTAGTCCTTGTATATACAAAATATTTTTTTAAATAAATAACAATAAAAATAAAATTTTAATAATTAAAGCACCTTTGCCACTGTACTATTAAGGCGTAGGATAAGTATGATTTGATTTATGTGTCATTTCATTACGTCTTCGGTGGCGATCTTGTAGTAACATAATGGACAATATATTTTCTTATATTATAATTTTAATTTATGACATAGGAGTGTATCGATGCATAAACTTTTTGTTTGTGGAAAAGGATATCTTAAAACAAAATCAAAAATATATTTTAAACAGTGTAATTTATTCTTAAAATATGTTTATTTTCATTTTCTACTTTTAGGGCAGCCTAGCTTTTCACTATTATAAACTATCAGCTTAAAAAATGGAATATGATTAACAAAAAAAAATATAAAAAATATAAATGTAAAAATAAATTTATGGTGTACTGTTTTGACTTTTCAGCATTTCATTAGTCCATACTAGATTTTTTTTATTTCCACAGAATAGTACATATAGATCCAAAACATCAAACAGTAAAGCATTAAATATTCCACACTTTTAGTTAATATCTGTATACTGATCCAATTAAATCCAGCCAGTATTCAACTTTTTACAATACAATAGTTGAAAGTTTGCTTTTTAAATTATAACATCATTTTCATTATATTCGTTTATGTTGAACCTAAAAGAACTGAAATACCTAATATCTAAATCAATCGCTAGAGCGGGATGATGACTATCATCATTTACCATAGAGCAGTCTTAGCATTTTACGACACATTTACAATCTGAGAGCACCAAATCTCGATATCTGTTATTGTTATTAACTACATTGTTATATTGCTTCAAAGCAAACAGGTTTATTAAAACATACAAAATATCAAACTTGGCCTTACCCGAACATCTTAAGACATCATGAGAGGAAACATTAAAATCACCTTTAATTAACAGTTTTTTTTCCAAATACACATTCACATGATTCAATAAACTTAAAAACTCTATATTATTCCAGAAGCGTACAGTTGAGAGGTATATAAATAACTATACGTTATAACAGTAAAAAAGTAATTATCTCAACTGATTTAACATTTAATTAAGTTAACTGCAGGTACAGACTTTATACTTGTATCCTTTTTCGGATTGGCACAGCCACTCTGCCACCTCTGGAATTATTTATTTTACAGCGAAGTAAAGGGTATTTCATTTAAGGGCAAAAATAGCATATATTTTGACCTTCCCTATATTTTTTAATAAATTCAAGAGCCAATTGATGTATTTTGGCTCTGGGAATTTGAAAATCGTATTAAAAAACAATTGCATAAAAACAAAAGAATAAGGCCATCAATGTTGCATTTTAAAAATGGAACACCATATTTATAATTATATTTTTGAATTCTTTGCTTAATTTTTAGTATTTTTTATTAAAGGTGCTATATATCAGTCTTTAACTGTTTTTGGGTTATCGACGCTTAAAGAGTAATATTTTCGACTAATATTACTTAATTAAATATATCAATACACAATAGAGGTAATTGTTACCTAGTACTTTAAAGTCATTAAAACTTTTACCTATTGGTGGATTTTAATACTTGTTTTTTAACACGCTTTTTATTAACTTGGGTTGTAACTATCTGGCTATGTAACGGAATCTTTGTGCCTAATTTTAACCAACTTCCAGCTATTCGATTTCTTTGAAACTTTTGCACACGTATTAAGGAAACATGACAATGCAATAATCTGCAAACAGTATCCCGTTATCTTTTTTGATCGCCAGGAAAAAATTCCATTATATTATAAAAACAACACCTAGGTTGCCATCTGTTGGCAACATTTCAAACTTTGCTATTAAATGAAGAAGAAATTTTTTAGTGGGTTGCAATATATTGGCAACGGTCCAAACATTGCCTGGATTGCCATCTGTTGGCAAAATTTCAAACTTTGCTACTTAATGAAGAAGAAATTTTTTAGTGATTTGCAATCTGTTGGAAAAATTTTAAAATTTGCCACTCTTGTTCATTAAAAATTTTTTCGCCATTTTGTCAAGAGTAGCAGAAACTAAAAAATGAAAAATAATTAATAGTTTAAAAAACTAAAAAACACGCTTTATATGCAACCGAACTAAAAATTAGAAAATAATTTTTCATTAAAAAAATATTGTCATTTCATAGTAAAAGCGTGGGGGTGATAAATATATTAAATGTTATAATTATTATATTTGCAAATATCTATGATGGAAAAGTTATGAAAAAATAGTAAAATGCACCCCACGCTTTTTACTATGAAATGACAATATTTTTTTTAATGAAAAATTATTTTCTAATTTTTAGTTCGGTTGCATATAAAAGCGTGTTTTTTTAGTTTTTTTAAACTATTAATTATTTAAAATTAATTATTCGTGAAATAAAAACTACAGATGGTAACGCTATATAACAAGTGTGGAGAAAATGCTACTGAAGCAAAAAGCAGAAGCATTGATAATTTTTAAAGAAATTAAAAAAACTTTAAAGTATCAGCTAATCACCCGCATAACCTGTCTTTTATATTGAGATATTTAATTAAATAAGCCAAAAATGTGACTCTAAAGCATCAAAAATTAAAAACTGTAAAAGATAATCATGTAGTACCCTTTATAAAAAAACACTTAGAATTGACCATAGAATTCAAAAATGTAATATTATATATGTTGTTTTATTTAAAAATACAACATCAATTGGCTAGTCTTGAATTGCTTTAAAAATATGGGAAAAGTTAAAAATATGCCATTTTTCTCTTAAATGGAATACCCTGTACAATATATTTAGTTACAAAATAGCTTAGAGTCTCAAACATTAGAATTAAGCCATGTCTCTGTCAGACATATTATATCATAACAGTTGGACGAGGCGAACTGATTAATTTTGGTGTTTAGCCCCTTATATTTTAATAATATTAACCAGATAATCCATATAAATGTCGTGCAGTGCTATTCTTTAAGATATGCATCTTTAGGATCGCTAGATCTTATGAAGATGTAGAATACTAGCAATCGTTAAATATACGAATGGCCAAGAAATAGCGCCGCCGAAGCTGATCTTTGTTTTTTGACAATTGCTTTTTTGTAACAATTCGCGGTACTCCCTAAAATTTTTAATTATCAAATTTTCCTTACCATTGCCCCTTCTTTACATCAATTTCCTGGATGTAATATGTTTAACCGACTACGTTGTAAAATGTCATATCAGCACTAATGTGCACAGTAGAAGAGCTATGCCGTTTCTAACATAATAAGGGTAGTTTTTCCCATGTATTTCTTATGGGAGAAATTTCAGGTCCAATCTGCAGTTTTATCGCCATCTCAACCCCTAACGCAAAATTAGAATTTTTAATGCCCTAAGTGGTAGATGGGGTAGTTTTTATAGATAGGGGTAGCACCAGACGTCATCACCTAACCATATTCAGAACGACCTATAAATTAATTAAAAAGTCTCGCCGGCGCTGGGAGTCGAACCCATGACACCTGACCACCTGCGTGAGAATCCAACGCCATATACCACTAGGCTATTGCAGGATCTGATAATTAAAACGCTAAACGAGGTATAATTGGGACCAGGGCATTAGCATATAACAATGAATCAATGCACAGTTGCCAGACCTAACGCTAAATTTAGTTGAACACCCGCTGATAATCGCATAATTCAGACCGAAGAGGCAACGCTGCATACATAAAGCGCAATAGGGCCTTAACAGTTTTTAACGTATATCTTGGCTTCTAGTGGTATGATTTTAGTCATTCTTTTTTAAACAATTATTTTAAATAAATATATTAACACTAATTTTTTAAATAAACATGTTATTTGAGAGTAAATAGGGCCTTAACAGTTTTTAACGTATATTTCGGTTTCTAGTAGACCGATTTTAGTTGTTCTTTTGCTAATAATTTAATTTTTATAAATCTACAAATATTAATACTAAAATTATTAATAATTATGTTATTTGAGTGTAAATAGGGCCTTAACAGTTTTTAACGTATATCTTGGCTTCTAGTGGTTTGATTTTAGTCATTCTTTTTTTAAACAATTATTTTTAATAAATATATTAACACTAATTTTTAAATAAATATGTTATTTGAGTGTAAATAGGGCCTTAACAGTTTTTAACGTATATCTTGGCTTCTAGTGGTTTGATTTTAGTCATTCTTTTTTAAACAATTATTTTTAATAAATATATTAACACTAATTTTTAAATAAATATGTTATTTGAGAGTAAATAGGGCCTTAACAGTTTTTAACGTATATTTCGGTTTCTAGTAGATCGATTTTAGTTGTTCTTTTTGCTAATAATTTAATTTTTATAAATCTACAAATATTAATACTAAAATTTTTAATAATTATGTTATTTGAGTGTAAATAGGGCCTTAACAGTTTTTAACGTATATCTTGGCTTCTAGTGGTTTGATTTTAGTCATTCTTTGTTAAACAATTATTTTTAATAAATATATTAACACTAATTTTTTAAATAAATATGTTATTTGAGAGTAAATAGGGCCTTAACAGTTTTTAACGTATATCTTGGCTTCTAGTAGACCGATTTTAGTTGTTCTTTTTGCTAATAATTTAATTTTTATAAATCTACAAATATTAATACTAAAATTTTTAATAATTATGTTATTTGAGTGTAAATAGGACCTTAACAGTTTTAACGTATATCTTGGCTTCTAGTGGTTTGATTTTAGTCATTCTTTTTTAAACAATTATTTTTAATAAATATATTAACACTAATTTTTTAAATAAATATGTTATTTGAGAGTAAATAGGGCCTTAACAGTTTTTAACGTATATTTCGGTTTCTAGTAGACCGATTTTAGTTGTTCTTTTTGCTAATAATTTAATTTTTATAAATCTACAAATATTAATACTAAAATTTTTAATAATTATGTTATTTGAGTGTAAATAGGGCCTTAACATTTTTTAACGTATATCTTGGCTTCTAGTGGTTTGATTTTAGTCATTCTTTTTTAAACAATTATTTTTAATAAATATATTAACACTAATTTTTTAAATAAATATGTTATTTGAGAGTAAATAAGGCCTTAACAGTTTTTAACGTATATTAGAAATACAGGGCTGTTTTTGGAAATACAGGGCTGTTTTTAGAAATACAGGGCTGTTTTTGAAAATACAGGGCTGTTTTTAGAAATACAGGGCTGTTTTTGGAAATACAGGGCTGTTTTTGGAAATACAGGGCTGTTTTTGGAAATACAGGGCTGTTTTTAGAAATACAGGACTGTTTTTGGAAATACAGGGCTGTTTTTGGAAATACAGGACTGTTTTTGGAAATACAGGGCTGTTTTTTAACGCATGCGTAAGACCGTCAATAGGAGTGTAAACATGGCGGATTATGAAGATATGCGCCGAGCGCCACGTACAGAGGTTGCGCTCCACGCCTTATGACATAACCTTAAACTTATATAGTTCTTACGCATGCGCGAAAAATGACGTCAACATAACCTAGAAATTCGGACACTGTTATGATTGAAACATAACCTAAAATTTATTCGGATAAGCCCTCGCCCCGCGTCTAACAATTAGGGCTCCGGGTCCTGCGATAACGCCCCCACCTAAGCCCTGGGGCCCCACTCGTATTACAGTATAGTTATTTAAAAGACGGCAAATAACAGTGTTCTTATTTAAAAAGCAGTAATTTTGCCTTTTTTAAATAATTATACTGAAATAAACTGTTTATTAATAAAATAACAGCTATATAATTTAAAAGACGGCAAATAACAGTGATTTTATTTAAAAGCAGTAATTTTGCCGTCTTTTAAATAATTATAGTGTAATACACTGTTTATTAATAAAATAACAGTGATAATAATTTAAAAGACGGCAAATAACAGTGTTCTTATTTAAAAAGCAGTAATTTTGCCGTCTTTTAAATAATTATACTGTTATTTTATTAATAAACAGTGTATTACACTATAATTATTTAAAAGACGGCAAATAACAGTGATTTTATTTAAAAAGCAGTAATTTTGCCGTCTTTTAAATAATTATACTGTAATAAACTGTTTATTAATGAAATAACAGCGATATAATTTAAAAGACGGCAAATAACAGTGTTCTTATTTAAAAAGCAGTAATTTTGCCGTCTTTTAAATAATTATACTGTAATAAACTGTTTATTAATGAAATAACAGCGATATAATTTAAAAGACGGCAAATAACAGTGTTCTTATTTAAAAAGCAGTAATTTTGCCGTCTTTTAAATAATTATACTGTAATAAACTGTTTATTAATGAAATAACAGCGATATAATTTAAAAGACGGCAAATAACAGTGATTTTATTTAAAAAGCAGTAATTTGCCGTGATACAAGGAGATATATAGGTAAATTATACAGGGCCGCCAGCGGTGCTAATATTATCACAAGTAGATATGCAAATTATATACGAGGCTGTCAACGACACTAATATTACCAAGTATACCTATCGAATAGCGAAAACCGCATGGTATATTAACCCATCAAGAGTAGGTTTCTTGTTTTGACAGGTTTCAGGTTGATTGATACAGTACGAACCAAGGAGGCAAAGTATGATGTGATTTAAAAACACACAACCACACCACACCTCTCGGGGACTGACCAAGTCTCTCTGGACTTATCTAATATATGTGTCTACAATTATGACGCCTGCGCAAAAGTCTAAACATGAACAGGTAATTAAATATGAACAGCAAAATAAACAGCTGAACAGCCCTGTAGTTTCAAAATACAGCCCTGTATTTTCCAAATACGGCACCGTTTTTTAAAATACGGCACCGTTTTTTAAAATACGGCACCGTTTTTTAAAATACGTCACCGTATTTAAGAAAAACGGCACCGTTTTTTAAAATACGGCACCGTATTTTGAAAA
Source organism: Listronotus bonariensis (assembly GCA_014170235.1). Lineage (NCBI taxonomy): Eukaryota > Metazoa > Arthropoda > Insecta > Coleoptera > Curculionidae > Listronotus > Listronotus bonariensis. Next base: position 125,820 of record JACEGR010001370.1, on the reverse strand, counting down.
TACGGCACCGTATTTTAGAAAAACGGCGCCGTATTTTAAAAACGGCGCCGTTTTTCTAAAATACGGCACCGTATACGAGTGGGGCCCCAGGGCTTAGGTGGGGGGCGTTATCGCAGGACCCGGAGCCCTAATTGTTAGACGCGGGGCGAGGGCTTATCCGAATAAATTTTAGGTTATGTTTCAATCATAACAGTGTCCGAATTTCTAGGTTATGTTGACGTCATTTTTTCGCGCATGCGTAAGAACTATATAAGTTTAAGGTTATGTCATAAGGCGTGGAGCGCAACCTCTGTACGTGGCGCTCGGCGCATATCTTCATAATCCGCCATGTTTACACTCCTATTGACGGTCTTACGCATGCGTTAAAAACAGCCCTGTATTTCCAAAAACAGTCCTGTATTTCCAAAAACAGCCCTGTATTTCCAAAAACAGTCCTGTATTTCTAAAAACAGCCCTGTATTTCTAAAAACAGCCCTGTATTTCTAAAAACAGCCCTGTATTTCCAAAAACAGCCCTGTATTTCTAAAAACAGCCCTGTATTTTCAAAAACAGCCCTGTATTTCTAAAAACAGCCCTGTATTTCCAAAAACAGCCCTGTATTTCTAATATACGTTAAAAACTGTTAAGGCCTTATTTACTCTCAAATAACATATTTATTTAAAAAATTAGTGTTAATATATTTATTAAAAATAATTGTTTAAAAAAGAATGACTAAAATCAAACCACTAGAAGCCAAGATATACGTTAAAAAATGTTAAGGCCCTATTTACACTCAAATAACATAATTATTAAAAATTTTAGTATTAATATTTGTAGATTTATAAAAATTAAATTATTAGCAAAAAGAACAACTAAAATCGGTCTACTAGAAACCGAAATATACGTTAAAAACTGTTAAGGCCCTATTTACTCTCAAATAACATATTTATTTAAAAAATTAGTGTTAATATATTTATTAAAAATAATTGTTTAAAAAAGAATGACTAAAATCAAACCACTAGAAGCCAAGATATACGTTAAAACTGTTAAGGTCCTATTTACACTCAAATAACATAATTATTAAAAATTTTAGTATTAATATTTGTAGATTTATAAAAATTAAATTATTAGCAAAAAGAACAACTAAAATCGGTCTACTAGAAACCGAAATATACGTTAAAAACTGTTAAGGCCCTATTTACTCTAAAATAACATATTTATTTAAAAATTAGTGTTAATATATTTATTAAAAATAATTGTTTAAAAAAGAATGACTAAAATCAAACCACTAGAAGCCAAGATATACGTTAAAACTGTTAAGGTCCTATTTACACTCAAATAACATAATTATTAAAAATTTTAGTATTAATATTTGTAGATTTATAAAAATTAAATTATTAGCAAAAAGAACAACTAAAATCGGTCTACTAGAAACCGAAATATACGTTAAAAACTGTTAAGGCCCTATTTACTCTCAAATAACATATTTATTTAAAAATTAGTGTTAATATATTTATTAAAAATAATTGTTTAACAAAGAATGACTAAAATCAAACCACTAGAAGCCAAGATATACGTTAAAAACTGTTAAGGCCCTATTTACACTCAAATAACATAATTATTAAAAATTTTAGTATTAATATTTGTAGATTTATAAAAATTAAATTATTAGCAAAAAGAACAACTAAAATCGATCTACTAGAAACCGAAATATACGTTAAAAACTGTTAAGGCCCTTTTTACTCTCAAATAACATATTTATTTAAAAATTAGTGTTAATATATTTATTAAAAATAATTGTTTAAAAAAGAATGACTAAAATCAAACCACTAGAAGCCAAGATATACGTTAAAAACTGTTAAGGCCCTATTTACACTCAAATAACATATTTATTTAAAAATTAGTGTTAATATATTTATTAAAAATAATTGTTTAAAAAAAGAATGACTAAAATCAAACCACTAGAAGCCAAGATATACGTTAAAAACTGTTAAGGCCCTATTTACACTCAAATAACATAATTATTAAAAATTTTAGTATTAATATTTGTAGATTTATAAAAATTAAATTATTAGCAAAAAGAACAACTAAAATCGGTCTACTAGAAACCGAAATATACGTTAAAAACTGTTAAGGCCCTATTTACTCTCAAATAACATGTTTATTTAAAAAATTAGTGTTAATATATTTATTTAAAATAATTGTTTAAAAAAGAATGACTAAAATCATACCACTAGAAGCCAAGATATACGTTAAAAACTGTTAAGGCCCTATTCCGCTTTATGTATGCAGCGTTGCCGCTTCGGTCTGAATTATGCGATTATTAGCGGGTGTTCAACTAAATTTAGCGTTAGGTCTGGCAACTGTGCATTGATTCATTGTTATATGCTAATGCCCTGGTCCCAATTATACCTCGTTTAGCGTTTTAATTATCAGATCCTGCAATAGCCTAGTGGTATATGGCGTTGGATTCTCACGCAGGTGGTCAGGTGTCATGGGTTCGACTCCCAGCGCCTGCGAGACTTTTTAATTAATTTATAGGTCGTTCTGAATATGGTTAGGTGATGACGTCTGGTGCTACCCCTATCTATAAAAACTACCCCCATCTACCACTTAGGGCATTAAAAATTCTAATTTTGCTTTAGGGGTTGAGATGGCAATAAAACTGCAGATTGGACCTGAAATTTCTCCCATAAGAAATACATGGGAAAAACTACCCTTATTATGTTAGAAACGGCATAGCTCTTCTACTGTGCACGTCTAAACCTCCTGATAACTTTTATTTTTTGTTTTAAGCATTTTTGAGCAATCATTGACTCAGTAAATTCAACTCTAAGTAGACGGATACTGTCTTCTGCTTAACCAATTCTTGTTGTTTTAAAACTATCCGATAAATTATATTGAGAATACTCTTTGTCTTTTCACTTTAATGTTCTTGGTAGGAAAATAATTATTGTCTGTCTCTTTCTTTCTAGTTCTATAGGAATTACCTTTATTTTAACCTCAACAGCAGTCTAACAAGTTTTATTTGCTTTTAATCTCGACAACCAGATTTTCCATTGTCTTATTATTGCCTAAAATCACCCTATGTAATTGCTAAATAACCACAGACACAATTGTGAATTGGCTTTGGCTTAAAATTAAAGTTACATCGACAACAGTCATCAGTCCGTCGAGTCGAACATTAACACTCCCTATCGACGAACTTTGTTTTGGGAGCTTACTTCATCAGCATCCGCAGATGACGCCATAAAGCCAAAACCAATTAATTTTTTTGGCGCGCCCAAACCGGGTTTTCTAACCTTACAAATTTCACCAACCCAAGAATGCTTCCTTGTCTTTATTTAATCTAATAAGTGTTTATTAAAATATTTAATTAACCATCCAGAAAAACCATTATGGAACCATAAAAACATAATTCACATGATGTTAACACCGTATTACTTTTAATTTATTTAATTGAACTCTTCAAGCACAAAAAAACTGCCTCTTCTATAACGATTACATAAATGCCAAATATTTAATAAAAAGCATAAACAAATATGCTTTAGAAAAAACAATTGCATACTAATAAAAACGTTATTTGTCCATTAAAATCCAGAACTAAAAAGAAAGTAATACGCAAAAGAACCATGAAATTGTTGGGCAATCCTTAAAATCAAAAACTTAAATATGCCAATAAATAATACATTTTATAATTATATATAAAAATAAAGGCTACAAGCCTGCTCAGAAAACCTCAATAATATTCAAAGATAGAAACTATAATATTTTTTTTTCTAAAGCAATGATCGAAAAAAATACATTTTTTTATGATGACCACTGTTTGATCGACCTGCTGAAAAATCAGAATTTATTTTATAATTAAAATTTAAAAATAAATTCTACAAGCTTTATTTAAAAAAAAAAAAAAATATTTTTTAAATTTTAAATTACGTATCTGTAAACTGTCCGCGGATGGGGTTTATAAAAAAATGGTTAAAAAAGTAACTTTTTTAAAAAAGGGTTGTTCTAGAGAAAAATTTCTGCTTGTGAAAAAAAATTCAATTCACGAAGAGAAAATTATTTATTATACAGAGCTCGCAAAAGCTTTACAAGTTTTTGCGAACCAAGTCTCTAAGAGTTAACTATCTTTATTTTAATACATAACATAACTTTATAGCGTCACGCCCTTGTGTCCAACTCTATATACATGAAAATAATTTTAAAATATACAGTTTATACTGGTGTCTCTAAAAGGTGCAAAAAATGCTACTACATATTCCTAAGGCTAAAATATGATGATCTAACCCGACATACCTTAGTCCAAGAGTGGATGATTTCGGAGATACAGTTTGTCAAACAATTATTCCTTCTTTGGTTTTTCAAATATTTGATAAATCGCTTTATAAATAAATTTAAATCTTATTTCTCTCAGTGTTATCTTTTTTAGAACAGTGACAAACCGTCAGTTGCCGGAAACAGAAAACAATTAAACTAAAGTTAGAATTTGGGTGATATAGTACATTAAGTACATAATCGGATTTCTAAAACATTTACTAATGCGACATCGCATGTTCCAAGATTTAGACAAAAACCGATTTGAATACAAAACAGGCTGACTCGATGCCGATTCCCTTGTGCAGAAACAAAGGGCAACGAATAAGAAGGGAATTGCCACAGCGGGTCATGATTTTTAATGACTATAATTCTATTCGGTTCCGTATGTTCCGTATATAAACTTTAGCGACAATTTGTGCCTAACAAGTAGAAGAGATATTATAGAAATGATGAAATAGTAGACACATAGTGTCATTGCATCTTGCTATTGTTATTATTTGCGGTTTTTAGGGCTTAGAAAATGAAGAAAATGTAACGTGTGTTTCTTTAAAAACCAATCTAATTTCCCTAAACCAACCACTCGATGTGGCTTGTCTACAGGGTGATTCAATATTTTGGTAAGTTTTGTTAAAAATCAAGCTAACGCTGTCACAAGAAAACAACTGTTTAAAGAATTAAATTTTACTTAAAACCCAAAAAGTTAGTTAAAATCATGTTGAATTGAACTAAAATAAAAGTTCGAATAAAAGTAAAATCTTTGAATTGTAATATTTTTTATCTAAATTACGTTAGTCTTTAGTCTTTGTACATTATGAAGTGCAGTTTTTATTAAGTCACTATTACAATTGATGGGTCGAGTGGATAAAGGAGGTAAATAACATTTTTTAAAATAATGAGATTCTGGCGTGGAAATAGGTTATAAGTCACACTCTTTCAGTTGCACTAATTAGATTCTAACTGTATCGCGTTTCCTTAAAAATAGAAAGGAATAAAGGAGGTAAATTATTGTAATTTTTTCATTATTCATGCAGGCAAGAGGTAAGTGATGACACTTGCCTCCTTTATTCACTTATTTACATCCTTCATCCATAAACGTTACGTCGTATCCTTTTAAATATTTGAATCTAGTGAATGAAGGAGACAAGTGGCAGGACTTACCTCCTTCTTCCGTAAACTCTCTATTAATTTTCTGTAGAACCGATCATAACCTACAATATTTTGTTAGAGCGGGTTTGTGGTGTGTTGTTGTTATCGTGCCAAAAATGACTTCTAGGGGTAAATTCATATCATAATAATCAGAAACCGGCAAAATATTTTGTAAAATACTGCACTTTCGCAAGAATATTTTCCACATAATTTAATTTATCTTTCGGGTCACCAAGAAGTGATACTTCTGCGGCATGTGATAGCGGTGAAGGCAATGAAGAACCACAAAGCCAACTATGACGCAGCAGTTTGATCTCAACGTAAAGACAGAAATATATCTAAGTCTAATGCCGAAATTTGCTATATAACAATGGAGCTGCAGCAACCATTGCCCCTACCCAAGCTAACTTCTTCCGAAGCATTCTACCTGCGCCAACTGTAGATGTACAACCTAGGAACCAGTTTAAAACCAGTGTAGGCAATTAGTCATTGCGGGCAAACAATTGTCCGTCTGGGGTAATATTGTTGTGACTTACCATACCATTAAAAACTAATTCATAACTGACAGATCGTCTTAAACAAAATTATATTTTTTTATCTACTCAATCTAATTCACAAAAATATAAAAATAGGCAATAAGCTTTTAAACCTTAATACTTTTGAATAACCAGCTATTTACTTTTGCTAAAATTAAAGCTATTTGTGATTAAACTGTAAGAGATTGTAAAGTGACAAATATGTAAAAATCTTTTGTCAGGCGATTTAGGTACCTAAACTTAGTCTTTTTTATTTGTATTAACGTGACATTTTTCTCAATAAATGTTTAATGGGGTCATAGACGTGCCATTAAATGACTTTGAATTTATGATTTCTAGAAAAATATTAATAATAAATAATGTTTTTCCTAGCTTACATTTTTTGAAATGCTCATCTCAATCCAGTTATTTTTTTTATATTGGATGGTCTTTTCGTTGGGTACCATAGAATATTCATTAATGGCATAATTTCTTAGTTTCCATCGGCTGAAGTAATCGAGCTTGGCGACTTTAATGTCCATAATAAGAATTGGCTGGGCTCTTTAAAAACTGACCCCCAAGGCAGAGCAGCCGAAATCTTCGCAATCAGTAACTTTCTTACCAACCCTATTATGGAACCCACCTACTTCTCTAGAGTCCCAAATCATAGTTCAAATCCCCTAGATATCTTTCTTACCACCAACCCCGAACTCTATCAAACATCTGTCACAGCTGCTCTAGGTCGCTCAGATCATGGCTTAGTTACTATATCTTACCCTGCACATCCCGAGGTAAATGAATGCATGCCACCACGCACCGTATGGCACTACAACTCAGCCGAGTGGGCTGGCCTAAGAGACTTCTTTGCCACCTACCCCTGGGATTCCATCTGCTTTTCTTCTCGTGATCCTTCTAAAATTTGCAATCAACTATCTGAATTAATTCAACTAAACTCTGTACTTGGCTCTCTAGTTATCTATCTGATCGACGTATATCAGTTATTGTGGACGGCCATTCTTCAAGCTTTCACCAAGTAAATGCTGGAGTCCCTCAGGGCTCAGTTCTGGCACCAACATTGTTTCTTCTTCACATCAACGACCTTCTCTCGTCCACAACTAATTCCATTCATAGTTTCGCCGACGATAGTACCCTTCACTCCAGCTTTCAGGTCCCTAAACCCATCACTAAACCTGACTTGGAAAATAAACGCAGAGCGATGCAGATATCTCTTTCGCAGGATCTTAATTTAATATTGGATTGGGGCGCCAAAAATCTCGTCCATTTTAATGCATCCAAAACACAGTCATGTTCCTTGTCGCGAAAAGAGTCATCAAATACTCATCCTCTACTTATGAGCGGCCAAGTTCTACAGAGCAAAGACACCTTCAATCTCGTGGGCGTCACATTTGAAAGTAACCTTAACTGGCATAAACACATTGTATCTATAGCCACGGCAGCTTCAAAAAGCTTGGATTTCTCTTCGAGCTAAAAAGTATTTTTCCGCTTCTAATTTATACACTTTATATGTGTCCCAAATCCGACCTCCCTTGGAATATTGTTCTCATATCTGGGGTATGGCGTCCCCAACAACCCTGAGCATTCTTGATTCTATTCAAAGAAGAGCTATTCGTCTCATTAATGATCCTTCACTTACAGAAAGGCTTCCTCTCTTGCCCATCGTCGGGCTGTGGGCGATTTATCGCTTTTTTATAGGTACTTCCATGGCTTCTGCTCTGAAGAATTGACCAGTATAGTTCCTCCACTCACGGTTCCCAACAGAGAAACTCGTGGTTCCGCGCGTATGCATCCCTATACGGTCCAACTGGACAGGCCCCGAACTTCTCACTTTGTTCGTTCTTTTATCCCTAGAGTTTCTAGATTGTGGAACCTGCTGCCCGCGGAGGTTTTTCCTTCCCCCCAAATCTTCAAGTATTTAAGTCCCGTGTCAACAAACTCCCTCTTACCTCGCTTAAGACACCCACGGTACGTTAGTATTTAGGCTTTAGCCTTCGTGGTTTGTCCAAAGATAAAAAAAAAAAAAAAAAAAAAAAATTAATTGGGCATTGAAACCTATATTCCACACACCATCAAGAACCCCAAGCAATCCAATAACAAACCCTGGTTTTCCAAATCTTGTAATAAAGCTAGAATTTTAAAAGTTCAGGCTCACAAGAAGTTTCTACAGGATCCTGGTCCAGAAAACCGACAGGCCAGCATTGAAGCAAGAAACTACTACAATCAAACAATTGCTGAAGCCAAAGACTCCTTTGACAATCGTATTAAAAACAAAGTTCTTTCTTGCTCAAATGGCAGCAAATCTTTTGGTCCTTTGCGAAAAACATAAGTAGGAATTTTTGTACCAGTTTTTTCCCACCACTAACTTTGGAAGATGAAATTATTTCTACCGCTAAAGGAAAGGCAGAACTATTTGCTAAACAATTTGCGGCCAATTCAACCCTTGACCCTGCCGTAAATCATCCAATTCCAGCAATTACCCAGGTTCCTCATAAAATGCCCGATATTATTTTTAAGGTAAAACACATTAAGCGTACCCTTTCTTCCCTTAACACCAAGAAATCGTCTGGGCTGGATGGCATACCAGCGGTCGTTTTAAAAAATGTGCTCCAGAACTTGCACCAATCTTAACTCGGCTCTTTCGAATTTCTTACGACACAGGTATTTTTCCGGAGAGTTGGAAAGCTGCACGTGTTTAACCTATTCCCAAGAAAAGATCTAAATCTCTTTCATCTAACTATAGACCAATTTCAATTCTCTCAGTTCTTTGTAAAGTAATGGAAAAATTCATAAATTCACAAATTCTTAAGTATTTAGAAAAATTTGCATGACAGGCAGTATGGATTTCGCCACAAAAGATCAACAGCAGATCTTCTTTCCTTCGTATCACACTGCTGGAATAAGTCTCTTGAGTTTCTAGGTGAGTCCCAGATCGTTGCTCTTGATATATCCAAAGTTTTTGACCAAGTCTGGCATGCCGCACTTCCTAATAAATTTCCCTCCTATGGTCTTTCAACTAAACTCTGTACTTGGCTCTCTAGTTATCTATCTGATCGACGTATATCAGTTATTGTGGACGGCCATGCTTCAAGCTTACCTACCATGAGCTAAGGGATGACAGATTCCTTTTAAAACAAAAATATAAAACAATTTAAATAACAGATAGAAGCAATGCGTCTTTAAAATCTAAATTTTTCCAATATTTGACGTAAAAAATTTATTAAACCACCCTTTTAAAACAAAAATATAAAACAATTTAAATAACAGATAGAAGCAATGCGTCTTTAAAATCTAAATTTTTCCAATATTTGACGTAAAAATTTATTAAACCACCTACTATGATATATTATTTTAATCAGAAAAAATTTTAATTTTTTGAAATACCGTGTATCATTTTATTATGCGTATTAATAACTTCTACATCATATATATTATTTACCAAAATTTCATACTTATATATTTATAAATAAAATGGTAGAAAATTTTTAAATTTTAATATAAAAAAATGCGTCTTTAAAATCATAATCAATCATAATCACCAGCTTACCATGTTAAAGCTGGAGTGCCTCAGAGCTCAGTTCTGGCACCAACATTATTTCTTCTTCACATCAACGACCTTCTCTCGTCCACAACTAATTCCATTCATAGTTTCGCCGACGATGGTACCCTTCACTACAGTTTTTAGGTTCCTAAACCCATCACTAAACCTGATTTGGGAAACAAACGCAGAGCGATGCAGATATCTCTTTCGCAGGATCTTAATTTAATATTGGATTGGGGCGCCAAAAATCTCGTCCACTTTAATGCATCCAAAACACAATCATGTATCATGTATCTATAGCCACGGCAGCTTCAAAAAGCTTGGATTTCTCTTTCGAGCCAAAAAGTATTTTTCCCCTTCTAATTAATACATTTTATATGTGTCCCAAATCCGACCTCCCTTGGAGTATTTTTCTTATATCTGGAGCATGGCTTCCCCACAACCCTAAGTATTCTGGATTCTATTCAAAGAAGAGCTATTCGTCTCATTAATGATCCTTCACTTACAGAAAGGCTTCCCTCTCTTGCCCATCGTCGGACTGTAGGGGATCTATCGCTTTTTATAGGTACTTCCATGGCTTCTGCTCTAAAGAATTGTCCAGTATAGTTCCTCCACTCACGGTTCCCAACAGAGAAACTCGTATGCATCCCTGTACGGACCAACTGAACAGGCCCCGAACTTCCCATTTCGTTCGTTCTTTTATCCCTAGAGTTTCTAGAATGTGGAACCTGCTGCCCGCGGAGGTCTTTCCTTCCCCCAAATCTTCAAGTATTTAAGTCCCGTGTCAACAAACTCCCTCTTACCTCGCTTAAGACACCCACGGTGTCTTAAGCGAGTTTTAGTATTTAGGCTCTGTGGTTTGTCCAAAGATAAAAAAAAATATTATTACTTTCAAATCAAAAGATTAGAATATAACGTATTTACGGTACTTTGACGTAAAGGCACCATTTCCTTATTATACTGATTGACAGGCAAACTAAAAGCAGAATGGAGTGTATATACCGCCTATACTAAAATCAGCCTAACCTATTGGTGCAGCTAATAATATTTTACCACTCTCTAGGTTATTTTCAGCAATGGAATTAAAGTATCGTAATAAGTTGGAAAAAGTCGTCCATTTTTCTCAAAGAGACCTCTTAATATTATAAGTAAAAGTATAAGACAAACTCAAAGTCTGGGTCTCAGTCAAATAACATATATTTAAACGTTACACGTGTTTCGGCCTCTCGAGCATCATCAGACCTACAATAAATAGAAAAAACCTAATATATGTGAATAAAACAAATAAACTTAAATTACCTTCAAAACAATAAGACATTATTTAAACATAATAAAATTTAGAACCATCACACTACATATTAAAATGACAACAATGAATGAGGTTAGATCTACGGGCGAAAAATATAAAAATAAACAAAAATTAAAATTAAAAAGTTTTTACGCCAACCGGGTTCGAACCCACAACCTTAAGATTTCAAGTTCGAACCTCTACCATCAAACCATCAAAGCTTACGAATTATTCTTGCAAGTTATTGAAGACTAAATTTGGTTCGAAATTGAAAACGTCATTGACGCATCTAAGACTGGGCTTTTCTTAGCTCTGGTTATTTCCATCTTCTCAAGAAGGTCCAATTTCTTGCTTTTCTGACACTCGTGCAAAATCTTTACATTTCCTATGGCTGAAAATGTGTGCCCTGATTCTAGTAAATGGTTGGCAAAGGCTGATTTTGTGTTCGAGATGTCAGAGTCTTTGTACTTATTGTAAAGGCTAAGGTGTTCATGTACCTAGTAGATATTCTTCTACCAGACTGCCCTACGTAAATAGCAGAGCAGTCTCCACAGTTTAGCGAATAAACGCCTGATTTGGATAGCCGATCTGTCCTGTCAGTTAATTTAACTAGATGTTTTTTGAGACAATTGATTGTTTTAAAGGCAATGGAGATGTCTAACTGTTTAAGAACTTGGCAAACTGCAACGATATATTCCCGGAAGAATGTCAAAACTTTAAATTTATTTACATGGACCCCCTGGGTAGATTCTAGGAAAGGAGAGTCTGAACTTATTAACAAATCTATAATAAATTTTATCGATTAAATGCTTGGGAAATCCATTATTACAAGCAATTTGTCTTATAATGTTTAATTCTTTATTAAAAGCATCTTTAGCAAGTGGAAGTTTGAACAGGCGATAAAACATAGAATTGAATGCTGCAAATTTGTGTTGATAAGGAGAATTAGAAGAAAATTGAATTATATTATCGGTGGAGGAAGATTTTCTGTAGACCTCAAAACGAATTCTGTTATTATTACGTATTAATAAAAGGTCTAAAAGGGTAGCGTTTTATTAACTTCTTTCTCCAACGTAAATTGTACTTTGGGATGCAATGAATTAACAAAATTTAAAAGTGGGATAATTCCTGATCATTGCCATTCCACACGATGCAAATATCGTCTACGTATCTTTTATATGCTATTAAATATCTGGAAAACGAGCTTGTCACTAATTTTATTTTCCAGATTGTTCATAAAAACCTCGCTTAGAAATGGCGAAAGGCAGAACCCATTGCCAATCCTGCTTTTTGTTTAAAATATTCTCCATTGAATTTAAAGAAATTTTGGTCCAGAACAGTAGATAGTAAGAGAACAAGATTTGAAATTATTATTTTTGGAAGTGAAGTTTTTCTAGTAAGTTTTTAACTAAACCGATGCACTCTGAAGGAGGTACACTGGGAAAAAGATTTTTACGTCTAATGAAATTAGCGTAGCGTCCTGTGGAATGTCAATGTTCTTTAGGAAATCTGCAAACGCCACAGAGTTTTTGTGGCATAAATGCTTTGAAAACCCGTTACGTCTCTAAGATCATCATTCAACCAAGATGACAGTTTATATACTGGGGAATCTACGAAGGATACTACCGGTCTAGTTGGGATACCTTCCTTATGTACTTTTGGAAGTCCGTAAAGTAAAGGAGTTCTCGGGTTCATGGGATATAAACGACCCTTGGAAGTTTTGGAAGTATTCCAACGTTAACAAACATTGGTCAATGAACATTTTTAACCCTGGTGAAGAATGAATTAGTGGGATCTTTATGGATACTCTGAAAATCGTCAGATTCCAGGAAGTTCATTACCTTATCTACATAATCCTTTCTTTTCATAATTACCAAGCAGGACCCCTTATCAGCCTTAGTTACAATAAGGTCATTATAGGCGATTTTTATCTTGTAAAGATTTTAGATGTGCTTTATTAAAATTACACAACATCAACACAACATCATTCAAACTACTGACATTGCCAATAAAAACATCTTGAGAGCTAAGCTTATTACTTTCTTGAACTCTAAATTTGAAAGAAAAGCATACAGTAATTTTAATAAAGCACATCTAAAATCTTTACAAGATAAAATCGCCTATAATGACCTTATTGTAACTAAGGCTGATAAGGGGTCCTGCTTGGTAATTATGAAAAGAAAGGATTATGTAGATAAGGTAATGAACTTCCTGGAATCTGACGATTTTCAGAGTATCCATAAAGATCCCACTAATTCATTCTTCACCAGGGTTAAAAATGTTCTTGACCAATGTTTGTTAACGTTGGAATACTTCCAAACTTCCAAGGGTCGTTTATATCCCATGAACCCGAGAACTCCTTTACTTTACGGACTTCCAAAAGTACATAAGGAAGGTATCCCAATTAGACCGGTAGTATCCTTCGTAGATTCCCCAGTATATAAACTGTCATCTTGGTTGAATGATGTTCTTAGAGACGTAACGGGTTTTCAAAGCATTTATGCCACAAAAACTCTGTGGCGTTTGCAGATTTCCTAAAGAACATTGACATTCCACAGGACGCTACGCTAATTTCATTAGACGTAAAAAATCTTTTCCCAGTGTACCTCCTTCAGAGTGCATCGGTTTAGTTAAAAACTTACTAGAAAAACTTCACTTCCAAAAATAATAATTTCAAATCTTGTTCTCTTACTATCTACTGTTCTGGACCAAAATTTCTTTAAATTCAATGGAGAATATTTTAAACAAAAGCGGGATTGGCAATGGGTTCTTGCCTTTCGCCATTTCTAAGCGAGGTTTTTATGAACAATCTGGAAAATAAAATTATGACAAGCTCGTTTTCCAGATATTTAATAGCATATAAAAGATACGTAGACGATATTTGCATCGTGTGGAATGGCAATGATCAGGAATTATCCCAGTTTTTAAATTTTGTTAATTCATTGCATCCCAAAATACAATTTACGTTGGAGAAAGAAGTTAATAAAACGCTACCCTTTTAGACCTTTTATTAATACGTAATAATAACAGAATTCGTTTTGAGGTCTACAGAAAATCTTCCTCCACCGATAATATAATTCAATTTTCTTCTAATTCTCCTTATCAACACAAATTTGCAGCATTCAATTCTATGTTTTATCGCCTGTTCAAACTTCCACTTGCTAAAGATGCTTTTAATAAAGAATTAAACATTATAAGACAAATTGCTTGTAATAATGGATTTCCCAAGCATTTAATCAATAAAATTTATTATAGATTTGTTAATAAGTTCAGACTCTCCTTTCCTAGAATCTACCCAGGGGGTCCAATGTAAATAAATTTAAAGTTTTGACATTCTTCGGGAATATATCGTTGCAGTTTGCCAAGTTCTTTAAACAGTTAGACATCTCCATTGCCTTTAAAACAATCAATTGTCTCAAAAACATCTAGTTAAATTAACTGACAGGACAGATCGGCTATCCAAATCAGGCGTTTATTCGCTAAACTGTGGAGACTGCTCTGCTATTTACGTAGGGCAGTCTGGTAGAAGAATATCTACTAGGGTACATGAACACCTTAGCCTTTACAATAAGTACAAAGACTCTGACATCTCGAACACAAAATCAGCCTTTGCCAACCATTTACTAGAATCAGGGCACACATTTTCAGCCATAGGAAATGTAAAGATTTTGCACGAGTGTCAGAAAAGCAAGAAATTGGACCTTCTTGAGAAGATGGAAATAACCAGAGCTAAGAAAAGCCCAGTCTTAGAGTGCGTCAATGACGTTTTCAATTTCGAACCAAATTTAGTCTTCAATAACTTGCAAGAATAATTCGTAAGCTTTGATGGTTTGATGGTAGAGGTTCGAACTTGAAATCTTAAGGTTGTGGGTTCGAACCCGGTTGGCGTAAAACTTTTTTAATTTTAATTTTTGTTTTATTTTATATTTTTTGCCCGTAGATCTAACCTCATTCATTGTTGTCATTTTAATATGTAGTGTGATGTGTTCTAAATTTTATTATGTTTAAATAATGTCTTATTGTTTTGAAGGTAATTTAAGTTTATTTGTTTTATTCACATATATTAGGTTTTTTCTATTTATTGTAGGTCTGATGATGCTCGAGAGGGCGAAACACGTGTAACGTTTAAATATATGTTATTTGACTGAGACCCAGACTTTGAGTTTGTCTTATACTTTTTACTTATCGTAATAAGGACTGATAAATTACAAAAATAAGCCTACTTTTCCTACTCCAGCCCCACCCCTACGATATTAGAAATAATGTTGCCCTGTTTTATATTATTAGGAATATGATTTAAGTAATAAAATATATAAATATAAACATTATTCTTGAGCTACTAACTCTTTGTGTCAAAACAACGATGATGACATTTTTTCTATATACCAAGATGACGAACACTGTTTAAATATTTTTTTACACACAATTATACACAAGAACCAACTATTAAGTTTACTTTAAAAAAGAAAACAACTCGCAAGTACCTTTTCTTGACATTTTAATAAAAAAGATTTAAACAATTTTAAAAGAAAAAATTACTGAAAACCTACACATACAAATAGATACTCTAACTTTAACTAAAATAGCCCCATATTAGTTAAAAGGGAGTTGTAAAAAGTCTATTTGATAAAATTAAAGTCATTTGTTTAAATCAAAGTCTAAACAATAAAAAAGGTTATTTAAAAGATATTTTATTTCAAAATAATTATCCTCTTGATTTTATAAATAATTGTTTCCTTGAATTTGGAAATCCAAATATAAGACAAAATCAAAATAGACCTATTACAATTTATTTATTTTTACCACACGTTCCCGGACTATCAAATAAAATTTAACGAATAGGAAATAAATTTAATATTCGCACAATCTTTAAAACATAAAACACCATAAGATCTTAATTAACAAAAACAAAACCATACAACTTAAATGAAAATACAAAAAAGGTATTTATAAAATACCTTGCAAATGTAATAAGTTTTATATAGGTGAAACTTGTAGACCATTTGCTAAATGCATAACAGAACACAGATCACACATTAAGAATACAGAATTTCATAAATCAAAAGTCTGTTAACACGCATTTGATAACAATCATAGAAAAAACTGGGATGCTTCGAGTATCTTAGCAAAGGAAACTTGTTTGAAAAAACGCAAAATCAAAGAAAGTACGTATATATTATTAAATAAAGATAATTGTGTAGCATCAATTTCAGTTAATTTAAATAACACTTGGTTGTCTTTGCTCGATACTAAAGTATCTTCAGGAAAACTGAAAATCAACTAACCTTTTTGCGTTGCAAATAATAAATACACCAGTTACTTATGTCATTCATGACACAAATGTCAAACTATTTTTAGTTGCGATTCTAAAAAGCCTAAAATTTTAATAATTTTTAATTTAAATATTAGTTAATTTTTTTCTTTTTAACTTAATTTTAACTTGACAAGGGTGACAGACTTGCCACCGAAACGTCATTTTTTACTTAGAATTTTTGGGTTTTTGGGGGTTTTTTTATTTTGTTTCAGGCGCCCGGCCAGTTGATAGGGGTCATTAGGGCTGAACAGGATTAGTCCGTATACCCCGGGACCAGGAACGAAGCGGTCCCATTTTTTCCAGTTTTTTGGCGTGAACCCAACGAAAAGACCATTCAATAAATGAATCCGCCCAACCAATATAAAGCATATCTTCATTTTTTTTATTTACAGTGTGAGGCATAACTATGAGCAGTTTCAATATCCAATAAAACAAACATTACAAAACTTACACATATTTTATTGATATTATTTTAAACTACAAATAATGAAAATTTTAAGGACCTAAAAACTATATTTTTAAAGTGACGTCCTCCACTTTGCTCCGAGGGGGTCACTGAATATTATCCCTTTGTGAGATGAGTGTTCCTGGAAACATTTCTCTTAACAAATCTACAAATACTGTGGCAGTGTGGCAGGTGGCTCCGTCTAGTTGAAACCAGGTCGTAGCATTATGTCCTTCAAATTGTTGAAGAGCTGGGACTAAGAATCCCTGTAACATCTTATAATAGTTATCAGCTTTCACCGTAACGGCAACTCCTCTTTCATTTTCGAAAAAATATGGACAAATAATTCCACTTGTTGATATTGCAGTCCACATGAAGATGACGTTGATGTTATTGTCGGGGATTGTCCACTGACCAAAATTGTCAATAAACGACGTTCCACGAGCAATTTGTCGCCAAATTTTAGAAAGTATGCAACTTCGGATTAAGAATGTCAGCAACAAACGTGAGAAACGTCACTTAAAAAGTATGATTTTTAGGTCATAAAAAGTTTTATTATTTGAGGAGGTGATCTGCAAACCGCAGTTTGTGACAAAATTATTAAAACCGAGTTATGTATGGGATATTATATTTTTAGATAGTGTTTAATCACATTTGGCATAACGAACGATTTAATATCCTTAAAAACCCATACGAAAAAAACCCTGTGTGGTCTGTCGGATGGAACACTATTTAAAATAATTTATACCATGCATAACTCGGTTTTGTTGATTTTGTCAAGAACTGCGGTTTGCAGATCACCTCCCTATTTGTAGTTTAAAATAATGTCAATAAAATATGTGTTAGTTTTGTAATATTTATTTTATTGGATATTGAAACTGCTCATACAGTTATGGCTCAACCTGTATAAAAGTAATTAAAAATCAGATAATCGACATTTGTCATCCAATGATAGACTTTTAGCTTTTCTGTGGCCTAGAAGAAATGATAATAAAATTTTGCAAATATATGACCAGCAAAAAAAATGCTACATTTATCATTAAGATTTGAACAACATACGCTTTTTTAATATTCAAATTTTTAAACTCTTTACAATACCTTTCTGAATACTTAGGCAATAAATTTAAATCAGAATAACAAAATATATCGATGTATAAATATTCGCATTGCCAACTTAAAAATAAAAGCTTAGATAGACTATACCTACTTCACATTTTTTGTGATCTTATGTTTGTGAGGAGTGGCGTGCCCCAAAAATTTGTGTCTCGTCCCATTGGTTCGCCATCTCTACTTTAGGAGTTATAACGTCTCTAATAAATTTTGTTGACTCCCGGTGTTGATTCCTTCATTTCTAATATATTCTAAATTAAAAAAATATATATTTTAACTTATAATGCAATAAAAATGCTGGTGTCAATAAACTTTAATTAGTGTAAATAAAAATCATATCCATGGAATATTAGTAAATTTTTAGTATTATTGAAACATATCATAACGAAAAAAAAATGTTTCCCACGGCGAAAAAGCACAACATTTTATGTCTTGTCTAGTTTTCCAGCTTTGGCTATGAACTTGCAGCCATGACACCAAATTTTGCTATTTTCTGCCTAGTAAAAAAATATATTTTCTTTATTTTATTTGAAAGTTTGGTATATCACAAAATGTGTTCGACCCTACTCATAAAACTGTACTAGTCGTTAAATCATAAGGCACTGAATAACTAAACACACAAGATCAATTTACCTGTCATTCTCTTAAATCAATTATATCATTTATTTAAAATTTAATACTCCACAAAAGTTCCATTAAACAACATGCAAACACATCCGGGCGAGTCCCGTTTAATTCGAAACCTCTCAAATTCTAATTGATTCTAGGCTGGGGAATAAAAAATGATGTAGCTGCTAATTTTTTTCTAGCTAAATTAAATAATAATAATCCTTTCACCTTATTATGCATGAAATATGCCAGTGTCAATAAACTGTAATTTGTGTCATTAAAAACTATTTTTTATTGGAGAATTAGTCAATGTTTGGTAAAATTGAAATACATTAAAACAAAAAACATATTTTGCACAGCAAAAAAACACAAAATTTTTTGTCTCGTCTAGTTTCCTAGCTTTGGCTGTGAACTTGCAGCTATGGCATTAAATTTTGTAATTTCCCGCTTAGTAAAACAAATAATTATTTTCTTCATTTATTCCAAAAATCTGGCAAATAACGAAATGTGTTCAACTTACTCATAAAAGTGTAATAGTCATTAGTATAATAGTCATTAAATCATACGGCACTGAATTACTGAACACACAAGATCAATTTATCTGTCATTTCTCTTAAATAAATTAAACCAATAATTTAAAATTTATTACTGCACAAAAGTTCCATTAAAAAGTTCCATTAAACAACATGCAAACACATTCGGGCGAATTACAAAAATCTGACGGGACAACCATGTTTTAAAGCGCGATTTGTTTTAACAATTAAGTCATTAGAGTCCCGTTTAATCTTTTTGTCATTTGTCCCGTAACTAATGCATTTATTGTTTTTACGCTGAGTCCTCTCTTTGGCTTCTCTTTTATTTTTGTCGCTTAATGGCAGACACATCAAAGCGACGCGTGACCTGAAATAGTAAAACGCGCTTTACTGACTTGGTAAATCGGAAAAAGTAATTTGTAATCTAGCCTGCCTAAATAGATTTATGCCTTCGCATTTTTCAGTGTTTATACTGATAGGCTATTGACATTTAAATTTTTGGATTAGTCAAAAAAATTTATTCTTCGGAAAAATTAGTGCATTGCATTAAAATTTATTTTTTGTAGTTAGTCTTGTTAAAAGTTTAATTGCCTAGGAGTAAAGTGCCCATATAAAAAATATATTACAAAATGATTAAAAGAAAATCCATTTAGAATAAAAAGTAACACCTAAATATCAAAATTGAAGATATGTTCTGTATTGGTTGGGCGGATTCATTTAATTGATGTTATTTATTTGGTACCCAAATAAATAACATTAATTACCTAAATACCAAGTCTACAGTGCAAAGGCAAGAGGGTCTAATCGCAAAATTGATAATTTTCATCTTTCCCTATTGATTTAATGTACAAAAGAGTTTTGATTTTAATATATAAATGGTGTTTCTAGAGAGGGGAAGGTTAAAATTGGGACGCTGACAAAACAGTTCAATATTAAAATGGATAAAACACAAATGCCAATTCTTCAAAACTGCATTTTTGCGAATAGACTCTTTTACTATTAGCACGATAGAAGTCATGGCCACTTATGTTATTACGATATGAGCAACGCTGTTTGGTTCATCGGCAGGCAATAGAATAACAAAACAAGCACTATTAGTCACGCATGTTTACATGCCGGGATTTAGTTAGATTGTCTTTTTTCCTCACATTGCCTATGTGTTATGTTATTTAACTGAACCTGTATAGATTTTTATTTATTTATTTTTTAATTACACAGGTATGCAAAATTGACCTTCTTAAAAATTGTTTATTTAAGGGGTATCTATATTAAGTTATTATGAGGCGCTGGATTTAAATATACTAGTGGTTTTTTTATCACGTAAGTTTTTTTTAATACAAGATATATAAAAGAGATATTTGATGCGTCAAAAAAAAGTTTTATTAAAATAAATGAAAAAATATATAGCTTTCATACGCAAATTAGCCTTTATAATATCAAGACTTAACCAACGAGTATAATTAACTCCCATAAATCCTTGTACCACCTCTTCCACGTAGCAGAGAAGCTTCTTTTTAAAGATTTTTGTCTATGTTCATTCGCCTCAGTATCCTTCTGTAACATCCAACAATAGTCTGCAATCATATTAACATTTGATAATGTTCTCCATAGCATTTATGTCCTGATAGAATCCCTCACCTTGTTCCTTAGTTAAATTCCCAAGGGTTTCCAGTGAGATTATAAAAAATTAATTTTTAAGTTTATGTTGCATTCCAATTTTCTGATATTTTCTAACATGTTTTCCACTAATTTGACATATTTTAAACTATTCTTATTGTCTAGAAAATATTGAATCACTTACTTCAAAAAAACCCAGGCTTCCTTTTCTTCACGTTTTATTTTAATTTCCAATACTTCGTCTCTCTAGAATTTTCGAATATCTGGAACAACAAATAGCCTTTTTTTACATAAGCATCTGAAAGTGACGGAAATTTGCTATAAAAATATTTAAGTACTCTTCTTACTTTGATAGTACTTTCACAAATTGCTTTATGAGTTCAAGTTTGATGGGAAAGTGGAGGTAGAAGCATTTTGGCTGAATCGATCAAATTTTCTTGCAATATATTTTTTGTTTAGGGTTTCAACGTTTCTCCCAAAGGCCAATTCTTTTTTATCCAATGCATATTTTTGTTGCGGCTATTCCACTCACTCATAAAACATGGAAATTTGGTATTGCCCCGTTGTTGTCCAAGTAATAAAGATATAACTTTTAAATTACCGCATTAAACTCATTTATAATTTTTGTAGTCAATACTTTTTAGAATCAGAGCTAAATTTTCATAACTTTTTACCGGATGCACAGAGTGACCCACAGGTACTTGTTACACTACATATTTTCAATAACTACCCACAAGTAAAGTAAATGTCATCCAATAAAAATTGTTATAATAGCATTTTTGTACGAGGGTAACATTGATTCATTTTCCTAAAAACCTTACTTGATGATTTTTTAAAGAAACTATGATTACTGATAGACAAATTTTTTACAACCATGTTATGAATTACCAGTTCTAGAGTGTCAAAGAATTTTAAACAAAAATTTGTGTACGTAAAACAAGAAAACCTAGTATACGCATTTTATTATTAACAGTATAAAGCATATTAGTAAAATTCTTAAAAAGCATATTAGTAAAATTCTAGGGTCCTACTTGGTCCTATCCAATAATTTATAGTTTAGTGGTTAGATAAAAAATATAAATCCAGTTTAATTTTTAAAATTTGCTTTAATTTGAATAAATGTGTTAAAAAGTAAATTGGTTAACTCTGCTTTTAAAAAATATTAAGTAAAAAATGGATTATACAGAGTTACTTTACAATTTTCCAACAGAATTTAAAAATTTGAGCATTTTAATTTTGCATTTGGTCATAACTTTTAATTCTAGTTTTCCTTTTTATTTAATATTTTGTAATATTTTTAAAAATTAGAGACTTATCACTTACTCTTGGGCAGCTTTTATTTTTTGACCTACTCTGTATATCCTTTAACTTTTTTAAACTAACTACCTACTGCTAAAACTAAGGTATGGTTACAACTATGTTTACAATTTTTTTCATATTATTACGAGAGGGGTGGTGGTCACGTGACAAACGTCATGCGATAGATCCTGCCTGTATTTGTTGTGTAATGGTTGGAAGTCATGCAACAACTTTTATAAAGAATAAAAAAATTTACCAAATTGTAAATAAAATAGTTTTAATTTTTTGCACACTTAATGGACCGAACTCTGAGGTGCCTTTAAAAGGTGACGAATCCAAAAGTGAATAAATTTGGAGATATAGGTTTTTAAAAATTTATTTGAATTTAAGTTTTTTATAAATAAATTATCAGCAAGGAGGATTATGAAAGGTGAAAAGTTAGATTCGGTCATAAAATTTACTGTCAACTCTAGAAGGCCCCACCTGCGGTATATTACACAAAATAACTTTTTTTAACCACTTTGTATGTATATTGTTAATACAATTGCTTATTCTTTAAAATATTTTTTATAAAAGAGGTATACTTAGTAAAAGTTGACTTAAGCAGGCGTTTTAAAGATATATCTGAATTAAATAATAATAATAATAATTTCCTGAGTGAAGGGCGACTAAGCTATACAAGGTATTTTAGATTAGAAGGCTAATGTTTAAAAGTGTAAAACCTAAGGTGATTTATTTCAAATAAACTTATGTTTTAAATGGTTTAACTTTTAAGATACAGGGTGGTAGAATTTTATAAAAGTTACCACTATATAATAATATAATATCTCAAAAGCTAAGACATTTAGAATAACGTTTTATTTGGACTTTTCTTCTTAAAATTACTACACACACTTTTAAACATGGGCCTCTAATTCTAAAATACCCTGTAGAGTTTTGACCTGACCATTCAGGAAGTCTTTTTAATTTACCAAAACGGCTGATAAAATCAACTTTTACCACGTATACTTTTTTATCTTAAATATATAACGTATTAAAAATTTGTTTCTGCATTACATATTGAGTGGCCTAAAAAAGTAATTTTATTTTAAATTAATGTTAGATGCCGCAGGTGGCGCCCTCTACAGTTAACCATAATAATTGACATCACATTCTTATTTTTTACGTTTCATATTCTCCTCTAGCCAAATATTGTGACAATACGCCTATTTAAACCAAAATTACTTAAAAAAGAAAACTTAAACCAGACCTAATTTTTAACATCCTGTGTCATCTACTTCTGCACGAAAATATGTTAAGTTAGCTTGTCATATTTTAGACTCAGAAATTTGTGGTAGCATTTTTTGGCACCTTTTAGAAATACCCTATGTTTTGTTCAATGACGCTTAGTCAGAGATTTATTTATAGTTAGGAATCCCTGGACCCTTTTTCCTTTACTAACTAGCTAATTTTTCGTTAGTAGCTTCATTTTGACGAAACGCCCAACTTTTTCTTTAAAACAATTTTTGTTGGTGATAGCTTACAGGGGTAGCAGGATTAAGTGTGTTGATTTAACAGATATCAAAAATTAATTACAAACAGGGATTTTTTTGTTAATTTTTAAAATAGTTATCAAAATAAACTGAAAAAAATTGTCCTACAAAATGTAAGGTTTCCCTACCACCAACATGTATGGTTAAAGATGTCGTGATAAGTAACTACTAACCAGCTGATTTTGTTTTCTGTTTATTAGATAATATTTACATATTTTACCACTAACATTGTCCTACAAATTGCGTAGTACGTCATTATGGTTTTTATATTTATCAAAACCAAAATATTTAATCTCTGTTACTCCTGTTTGCTACCACCAACGAAAATTGTTGTAAGGAAAAAAGTTGGTCGTCTCGTCAAAATGGTGCTACTCACGAAAAATTAACGTGTTAGTAATAACTTTGAAAAGGTCCAGAGATTCCTAACTATGTCATTTACTCACAATCAAAGTCTTGCTAATAAAATGCAAGGATAAATTAAATAAGAAAAATGTTCCTGGAAAATTAACACCACAATAGTGAGTGTGTCCAGTAAAGTATTAATGACCCTGTATCCTATAAAAGAAACATTTTTAGACCTACTGTATAAACTAATTTTTACATTAATGGATATTGTCAACAGCCAGTATAAAATGGCATACTTTAAACTAGGTCAGCTAATATTTGGAAAAAAGTAAACCAATTTAAAACAAAACAAAAAAAAGTACAGAATTGTAATAATTTTATGGTTCAAATCTGCAACCTAAACAATTTATAGGTAAAAACATTATTTATTATACAAATCCACAGGTTCAAGTATGTTTAGATGCCAAAACAAACAACTGAAAATGTGATATTTAAATACAAGACGACCTAGGAAAAGATAAGTAAGAAAGAAACTCCAGATCTGGGTGTTCCCATCTTCGAATCTTACATAAAAAGCCTTCTACCCTATTTGCTTAAAAAAAAAACATACAAAAAACCCCTGTGTGGTCTGTCGGATGAAACACTAATTAGAATATAATATCCCATGCATAACTCGGTTTTGTTGATTTTGTCAAAAACTGCAGTTAGCAGATCACCCTCTTAAATATAGTACGGCCATACAACAACATCAGCCGATTACCTATTTTACTACCCATTTTTCGAGGTGGGACATAGACAATAAAATTGTGTTTCCCTTATAGTCTAAGATCCGAATGAAAAGCGTTCTGCACCTATCTGTTTATCGGATACAAACTTTTATAAATATTTTATTTTATATAAAATATAGTATTTAAACAAAAGCATTGTCACAGGCTTGCCTATAAAATTATGTTTAAAGCTATATTTAAATTTAAAAAAGTAACCTTAAAAGTTTTGACACGCCTTGTATAATGGCAATTTTAATTTATTATTACTCTGTATGACAATACTTATATATTATTATTTTTTTCTCTTTAATTTTATAAATAAAGCCATGGTAGCACATTTAGTACATTTAAAAAAATTATTACAATTTTTTGGTACAATCTGTATTATTTAAAAATAAACATTTTATTTACCATCCCTATAACTGAAAAAATAGAGGTTGTCACTATACAGGATGTAACAAAAATTATTGGGTTATTTTTTTAAATTTAAACATAGGCTTGAGTCAAGCCTTGAGTAAATTAAGTACTTATATGTAAAAACCCAACTAATCGATAATAGATAAGTTTAATGATGAGCCTTCTTATATTTATGACCTTATAATATTTCTGGTTGGACTTTACCCAAACAATCACTGGTAATTTTCATCCTTAGTAGAGGAAACACTGTCGTTAAAAAATAAGTTATTTATATTAAGTCCTGTCGAACATTTACTATGCTTCCTCCATGAAAAATATTAATTTTAAACTTTCCACCACGTTAATGAGAGCAAGTTCTAAAATTTAACCGTAAATGTCATCTTAGAGATTAAAAGTTTAATTTGGTGCCTTTATTAGAAAATATTGCTTTAAATATTGTGGTGTAAATCACTTAAATAACCACGTCTTTTGCAAGACTTTATTGAAGAAGATAATTTATTTCGTGATGTAATTTAAAATTATTGCTATGAAAAAATAACGAGTTTGTATATCTTAATTAAACTCAAACAATGTAATAAGTATCAATAGCAACAGAAATTATTAGTAAATAATTGGATCGCACTATACGTGCTTTTATTATCGATAGGGCCAGCTCATTATAGTAATTGGATAATAAATTGGCTAAAAATAAAAAATATGTTTTTATACAAAGTGTTTAAAACACCCCGCATTTATTTTTATAAGTTTTCAGGTATATTATCGAACACCATAATATGAGATATAAGTTGGACATAAAACGCGTAAGTTCATAAAGTGCTTTATGCTTTATTTGATTTTCTGGGAGACTAAATTTAAACAAAATATTTTTGGCTTTTCTCCAAAATAAAATTAAAAAGTTTATTTAACATTTTAAGAAAATTAAAAACTTTCTATACATTATGAAGAACTATTCTGCTCTTACTTAATATAATAAAAGTTATGATTACTTTAAAAGAAATAAAATAATAAAATATTTAATATTAAGTTACTTACAATACAAAGGTTTCAATCTATAAACAATGGTTCATTAGCACTCGGTTGAAATTATTTTAATCCAATAAAATAAAATCTTAACAAGACGCCTGACGGGAACTGGGCCAATGGTTGCGTCTCTCAAATGTGGTAAATAGTTTACCAAAAATGTGGTAAACAGTTTACCTAAAAACTTACTGATAAACGTGTTAGAAAACTAAAAAAAATTAAAAATGAAATGTCTGATGTCTGATAAATAGTAAACTATTTAACACATTTTTAAACCTTTGTTTATAGATTCAAACCTTTGTATTGTAAGTAACTTAATATTAAATATTTTAATATTTTATTTCTTTTAAAGTAATAGTAACTTTTATTATATTGTGTAAGAGCAGAATAGTTGTTCATAATGCATAAAAGTTTTAATTTTCTTAAAATGTTAAATAACCTTTCTAATTTTATTCTGGAGTAAAGCCAAATAATATTTAGTTTAAATTCATAAAGTGTCATTAACAGTAAGCATGTCTTCCGATTTTTTTTAAACCTAATGTAAATTAAAAAAATAGGGAACATGGCAAAAAAGTTTACCAAAAAGTTATTTATTAAAGATGCTATGACAAATTCCAAATCAATGCTTTTGATTAGAAAAACAATATTGGTTATGGAATGACTTGCATTATTTTTAACATAAAATTTAAAATAGCTCTAAAATGGTAGGATTTATAGTGCCTGGGCCAGTAATGAAATTCACTTCATGATAATAACACTTTTAAAACCTTTTTAGGGGGTTCCTTTTCACAAGTCCAACACGAATATTCATACGGCAATATATAGAAGCGGCGCGTTAACCCGGCCTGTGAATGTCAAATATTTTGGGTGTCAGCCCGGGCACACGCGACACTTTTTGTCGGACAAGTTTACCACAATGTTTTATATGAAATTTCTAAACATTGTGATAAAAATCTTAAATTTTACAGTCACGAAACCATAAGGCCCATTGACATGGATTGGGCAGGTTAGGTAGCTGTAATCCTTACAATTTTTGGCACAATGTTTAAAAGTTGCATGCAAAATATTTTGGTAAACTTGTTCGACCAAAAAGTGACGCGTTCGCTTAGTCCGACACCCGAAACTTTTGACATTGACAGGCTGGGTCATCGCTCCATATATGGGAAAATAAATAGCAAAATGAATATTCGTGGTAGACTCATCAAAAGAAACCCCCTAAAAAGTTTTATAAATTATCATGACATGACTGGCCTAGGGACTATTAACTATGGCACATTATTACATTATACATAAAACCTATTTAAAATTTAGACATAATCTAAAAAATATATAAAGGATATATAGAGTCTTTCATTTAAAATAAAGAAGTTTAAATTAGCTCCCGAAATAACAAAAAGTGCTGGAACTGTCATAATATATTAGACTTATGTCACCCACTGACTGTATAATGTAACTAAGTTTTTCAAAGTCTAGTTTTATAAAAATTGATGGAAGCAAAAAAAAATTAATAAAATTTCGCACAAATTTTTGTGCATTAAGAGTTGTCCATTTCAGGATTTATGTCTCCATTTAAGTATATCTCAGATATTTCACGAATGCATAAATTTTGGCAAGTTTCGTTTACGCACTTTTACCTAAAAAATGTATGGTAATTTTTATTTTAAAGCAAAATTTCGAATTATTTGTTTTTTGACAAGCATTAACAGTTAAAATGCAAACATCATCAATAATTTTATTACCTTTACAGGGGTATCAAAAGGTTACATGATACTGATTTTTGGTTAATAAATAATAGTTTACATCCGGTAAAAAGATGGGTGAAAGTCGCTCCCTATCCATACTTTGCCTTAGCCATTAAAATTTTTACTAAAAATTCTTAACCATCTCATTTTTTAGTAATAAAAAAGTTGCATTTTATTATTTTTTAACCTTAAACACTAACTGTGTAGGTCAAAATATTAATGAAATAATTATTATGTGGGACAACTGACACTTTCTCATTTGCAAGCGACAGTTGTTAATATTTAGGTTTTAAAGGATGCAATTTTATGGCGTAATATTAGGCGTCATAAAATATAGTTAATAGCGGTTGCTAATTAATGCCAACACATTAAGTTGCAAGATTTTCCTAATATTAGAAAATAAATTATGACCTTATAATAGTTTACCCGGTATTTAAATAAACACACTAACATACATCTTTACATTGTAATAAATACATAATTTTACTTTAAATTCTTTGAACATTCTTATATTAAAAAAAAATTAAATTGAAAATAAAAACTAAATTAGGAACACAGAAAAGAAAAAAATATATTTTTTAGGCTGGGACATGTTCACATTTTATCAAAAATTATTTTATACTAATTTTTAAATCTCTTTTACCATTTTTATTTATTTACATCTTATAATCATTCTTAAGTGACACAGCCCTTAGTGAAAACTCATATAGAAATATAGAAATTGATCAAAACATGACATGTCCACTACCGGTTTATAATAAAGTAGAGATGTACAGTGGCAGCGAGTACGTCGGTGTACGGGGGTAAATGCACCCAAATAGATGAAATGTATAGGTGCAATGCACCCATAATGCAAAATAGAAGATTTGAACATTTTGGTCCCTCTTAACTTAAAATTGTTGTATTTTATCTGGGTAAGGACCTTTTTCTTGCTCTTTACCTTCTTATTTGGCGTTGGGGTAAGATTAGGATACTATTTTATAAAACTTTGTTTTGATTTCCTACTAGAATGCGAAGGTAATGATGACTATTTTTATGCTTTTTAAAAATTTTTGCTTGGCGCCGGCACCCATATGAAAACTCAAAACCCGCCGCGCCTGGAGATGTATACTTGTTACATTTTTTCACCTATTTTAATTCTATTAAAAAATTATCAGTAATAATAGCACAAATTAAACAAACACGCAAATTCAAAATAAAAGCCGTTGCTGAGCTGTATTTTTATTTGCTAAATCTAAAGGAAGCACAAAAATTTTCCACACTCGCGTATCGTTTTCTTGTTAGGAAAATTTCTTAGGTTGCCGCTCGAGATCACTAGACTTATTAAATATAATTAAGTAAGTGATAAATAACCCCTGTTTATAGATTAAAACCTTTGTATTCTAAGTAACTTAATATTAAATATTTCATTATTTTATTTCTTTTAAAATAATTATAACTTTTATTATATTGTGTAAGAGCAGAATAGTTCTTCATAATGTATAAAAGTTTTATTTTCTCTTAAATGTTAAATAAACTTTTTAATTTTATTCTGGAGAAAAGCCAAATAATATTTTGTTTAAATTTAATCTCCCAGAAAACAAATAAACCAACGTCAGTTTTAACGTAAAATTAATTTCACCTCAATAGTTAAAATTTAAAAAAAATCTTTTAGTTGTAACTTGGTTAAATAATTGATAACTCGCTTTCTTAGTTGATTGTACCTATTTTTAAAGTAATTGGTGATTCTTGTTGTTTATTTCTATATGTAAATAGCATTTTTTAAGCTCTGTAAATGTATTTATTTAAATAAGTTCGGTCTTGTTCTGCTCGACTTCAATAGATTTGTCGACGTTGTCTTCGAGGTGTCGCGTTCGATCCCTAGCCGGGGAGACAAGGTAGAAGTAATTTAAAAATAAACTGCAAATACTGCATGTTTTCGTGATTGGACAACCTTAATGAAACAGGGGAAAATATAAGTTTAACATCTAATAACCCGACACCCGCGGTACTCTGGTACTTTTTTGTGTTGAGTACTTTGGGTATAAGGCAATGTAAAAATTAAAAGTAAAAACAACGTTTTTTATCCACGATCATTTCCTAGCTGTACTTTTCGCAAATGTATCAATGTCTGCGGTTAGACTTAGGCGCAGCATTTTTTGGTTTTATATAAGGGTATATTCTGGTAAGTCTTGGTTCGTTTAGATAAAGTAACAACCTTAACTTAATCTACCGCATGTGAAAACTTTTAACGACACAAACGTTTTTAAAGCAAATGTGATTAATAAAACATTGCCCGCAAAAACTTATAAATTTGAATAATAATTGGCTAGGAAAAAAGCCACTAGAATATTAATCGTAAGGCAAATCAGAAATTTTAATTGTCAGGCGAAAATTCTCTTTGTAACCCTAAGTTAGTTGCTTTATAAGCTTTATGTACCTATTTTCTGGGACGTCTAACTTTTTATTACTCCCATTTTACGCATTTTTCCGCGTGAGTTTTCCATTGACCTTAAACTTTCTGCTCAATTTATTTTTTCATTTTAATTGAGTCTTTTAGGTTTCGTTTAGGAGTTTAGAATTAATGACTAAATAATGACTGAGATTGCCCAAAGTAATATACCCAAATACTGTTAATTATGGCGGACCCTTGGAAATATAATAAATGCTTTTTGTTTAAATAGTGAAGACGAGTACGTTAGAACAAATTTATTAAAAGTTTAGTAGTTTGTTTTGAGGAAAACATTTAAACACGTCGATGTTTTTTTGTCTGCATTTTGGTAAATTTAGGTATTCAGGGTGGCCAACAAACAAGCGACAACCATCTTTTTATTTTTAGATAGAAATACCTATATTTTATTACATTTTTATATTCGGCATCAAATCCTAACTATCTTTGATAAACCTTATCCTATACCTTAGGAGTTTCCAACCAGGGATAAGCGCATTCCAAGGGAAGCGTAGAGAGATGTCAAGCGGGACGGAGAGCGTGTGCAATTTAGAACGAAAAAATGTTTTTTTCCACGACCGTTAAAAAAAAACTTTTTTAATCGTTAACATGAAGATAAAGTGCTCCATGCTAGTACACTACATAAAGTGGTAAAAAAGTAACTATTTTTAACACTTTGAAGCTTTTCTTCACACTTTGAATTAGTGTTTGGTTTTCATGCCTTCTACAAAAACCTACATATCAATTTATGCAATGTAACAGTAAACGCGATATCATCAAACGGTCAAGTTACCTTCGATTTCGTCAATATCTCTTTTAGTTCATGTGTTACTAGTTTAAAAATTTGACAGTTTGCGAATACATTTAACAGAAGTTATTTAAAATTATTAGTAATAATAAATTTTGATGACTAAGAAATTGGAAGAAATTCATACAACAAATTCATTTTAGTATTATTTCCACAAAAAGTAAGTACATACAATTTTATAAAATTAAATCATAACGGCATATTTATGAAGAGATTAATTGTCTTTTGAAACATAAGAAGGCTATGATTTTTGTTGCAATATAATAATTGTGCTGCAAAAATTAAAATTAATAAGTTTAATAAATTAAACATGTATAAACTGGTTATTTGTGAAATTTTTATACGGTCGTAGAAAATATATAGTATGTATCAAATAAATAAAGTTTTTTTACTCATGGGATTGCCACACTCACCTAACGGCTCGTGCTGTCAAACTTCCCATTCGTAAAAAAAAGTATCACTTTATGCACCTGTTACATAAATTACTATTAAACGTGTTAAATAAACAACAATGTTTTATTCAATCTAAATCTTAAACTTACAATATAATGGAAATAAATTTGGTAATAAGTATAAAATTTTATAAAAACCTGTAGAGCGTTTTTGACCTAAGCTAATAACTAAAATATTAAAGTGTTGTTTTTTTACGCTAGTTAAGCTACTAAAGACTAAAATAATCTATCTGAGTGAGTGACTCGTTCGTTAGCATATCCTAAAAGGGCTTTTTTCGATAATTTGTTACCACATAATTTATAATATTTTGAGAACTGCTTCTTCCAAAAAAAAAAAAATAATAATAATAAAATGATAATTTCTCGGTAATACGCTTTCCGCATTCAATTAATATTTAGACTAAAATAATCTATCTAAAAGTGACTCGTTAGCATATCCTAAAAGGCCTTTTTTTTCAATAATTTGATAACACATAATTTATAATATTTTGGGAACTGCTTTTTCCAAAAAAAAAAAAAAAAAACTATTAATAAAATTATAATTTTTTGATAATACGCTTTCCGCATTCAATTATTATTTAGATTACGTGTAACGCAGTTTTCTTTATTTTAATATTTAGTAATTTTTGACGGTAAAATTTTTAAAACATGTTAAAATAATAATTAAACACTAATAACGAATTTTTAATATTATCTTCTAACTTAGGCCCATCAGGTGGCAAAGAAAGTTTGGTTAAATAACTAAATGTGTTTTTCCAAGCCGCCTTGTTTTTTATTCACCAAGTATCCACGACACTGCAATAACAATGACAGCGTTTTGCCCGGATATTATTTTTTTAATACTAATTTTTTAGAAAAAGTCAAAATATTATGTATGTGTTTCAAATAAAATACTATTTTATGGTATCGAAAAGAGCCACCCTTGTTCTATATGAAAAACAGGAGTTATGTCCTGACCATAAATATGATTTTTCCTACGACCACATGTGAAAATAGTAAATAGCACACTGTTTTCATGCATAGAAAATGCCTTATATCACACTAGTGTTGCAAAGTACTTTACAACACTAGTGTTGCAAAGTATAATAAAAAGCTGTCATCGCTGTCATTCTTATTTAAAATAAATTTGGAGTTATCAGGCTGTTAATGGGATTAACATTGAAAAAGCCATGCAATATTTTTTTAATGAGGACCTTTTTAATTCTTAAATGATAAAAAGCGACTAGGTAGGTGATTTTTAATATAATAATTAATAGTTTAAAAAAACCAAAAAACACGCTTTTATATGCAACCGAACTAAAAATTAGAAAATAATTTTTCATTAAAAAAATATTGTCATTTCATAGTAAAAAGCGTGGGGTGCATTTTACTATTTTTTCATAACTTTTCCATCATAGATATTTGCAAATATAATAATTATAACATTTAATATATTTATCACCCCACGCTTTTTACTATGAAATGACAATATTTTTTTAATGAAAAATTATTTTCTAATTTTTAGTTCGGTTGCATATAAAAGCGTGTTTTTAGTTTTTTAAACTATTAATTATTTTTCATTTTTAGTTTCTGCTACTCTTGACAAAATGGCGAAAAATTTTTTAATGAACAAAGAGTGGCAAATTTTAAAATTTTTCCAACAGATTGCAACTCACTAAAAATTTCTTCTTCATTAAGTAGCAAAGTTTGAAATTTTGCCAACAGATGGCAATCCAGGCAATGTTTGGACCGTTGCCAATATATTGCAACCCACTAAAAAATTTCTTCTTCATTTAATAGCAAAGTTTGAAATCTTGCCAACAGGTGGCAACCTAGGTGTTGTTTTTATATTTTTATAATATAAAGGAAAATTTTTTCCTGGCGATCCAAAAAAGAATGTTAATTTTTATTAATTGCACATTATGTATTATGTATACATTACACATAATGTAATTTTTATTATGGAATCCTTGAAGTAATGGTGCAACTAACCCTATATTTTTATTGTTCATAAAAATTGAACACCCATGGTGCAACTAACCAAATTGTGTAAAAACTAAAAAATTTCTTCTTCATTTAATAGCAAAGTTTGAAATGTTGCCAACAGATGGCATCCTAGGTGTTGTTTTTATAATATAATGGAATTTTTTCCTGGCGATTCAAAAAAGATAACGGGATACTGTTTTAAATTATTGCATCTTCATCGGTCCTTGACACGTGTGCAAAGTTTCAAAGAAATCGAATAGCTGGAAGTTGGTTAAAATTAGGCTCAAAGATTCCGTTACATAGATAGATAGATAGATAGTTACAACCCAAGTTAATAAAGCGTGTTAAAAATATTGTTAGACAGTATAATATATCGCAGTAAGGAAAAGTATATATCACCCTAGTGATGCAAAGTTTTCAATTGTTTTCTTATTTTTTCCGTGAAGACAAACAACTTTTTATTGTTTTTTTTGGTGAACAACTTGTGGTCGTAGGAAAAATAGTGTACAGTACTCGTTTGAAAATGACTTTCTTACTTGTGGGTTTGTCGCACTCGGCTAACGCCTCGTGCTAAAATATTCCCACTCGTTTGAAATTAGTCATTTTCCACACTTGTAATGTAATATACTATTTCAAACTCTTACTCCGTCTGAAGAACTTGAGAAAAAAAACAAAAGACAATCAAATTTATTTTCCTATGGTAAGTTGACTTAGAATGAAGATTATTGGTGGTGGTGCCGTTTAAAATTTAAAAGAAGCAGTGATTTCTGGTTAAACCGAAGGTGATAGAATATAATTGAATAGATCAACCAATCCATAATCAATTGAAGATATGTTCTGTAGTTCGGCGGATTCATTTAATGGATGGTAATTATTGGGGTACACGTCAAAAATTAAATTAAGAGTACTAAAAAGACCAAAAAAAATAAAACAAGTAAAAAAATAAATAAAAATAGGCGTTTCGGTGGCAAATCTGCCACCGTTGTCAAGATAAATTGAATACAAATAATAAAAATGTTGCTCTAAAAAACGAAAAATCAAAGAAAGTGCGTATATATTATTAAATAAAGATAATTGTGTAGCGTCAATTTCAGTTAATTTAAATAACACTTGGTTACCTTTGCTTGATACTGAAGAATCTTTAGAAGACTAAAAATTAACTACCTATTTACCTTTTTGTAATCTAAACAATAAATACACCAGCAACCAGTTATCTATGTCAGTATGACACTATAACCAAACAAACATATTTGACGTTTAATGTCAAAGAGATTTCAGAATATCCTAAAAAAGATTAAAATTTTAAAATTTAAAACCTTGATAACAGTTAATTTTTATTATCTATATTCAATTTATTTTGTCAACGGTGGCAGATTTGCCACCGAAACGTCGATTTGTAATTATCTTTTAACTTGTTTTAATTTTTTGGTTTTTTTACTACTTTTAATTTAATTTTTGGCGTGTACCCAAATAATTACCATCCATTTAATGCATAATCAAGTCAAATATTGATATGCCAAATTTAATTTTTCTCATCTCATCTCATAATGTAACAAAAGTTATAGGGGAGACCTACCTGTAAAAAAGCCCGGTATATCGCTTTTCCTACATGGTACTTCAATGCAATATTACTTTTTCAAAATTTCTTGCTTAACACATTTTTAGTCAAATATACCTACTAAGCTAACGTCTGGATAACGGATTATATTTTAAATCCCTATTCGGATTTAAGGACTTCCCATAAGATTATCGACATCGCATCGTAAAGAGAATCTTATCTCTAGTTTTCGGTTTAACAAGGAGATTTATACGACACTTTATTTTTATCTTTATATTATCAAAAATAATGTATGACTTAGCAACTTTAAAATATGCATTTTGATGCTTAAATATATTTATCATACAGGATTTAAAATTTATTACAAATATTATAAAGATACATTTTTAAGGTTAATTTTCTTTTGATAAATATGTGCCTAAAAATGCACTTCTCTGAGCTACACCCATTGCCATTAAAAAAAAACAGATAAAAAATGTAATTTTGCCAAATTGTCTTATTTCTATTTTTAATACTACTAACTAAAACTTTGTAAGTGTAGTTTTTTGACATCACCTGATATCCTTAGATTAGTTTGCGTCCAAATATGGCCATCTATGTATGTGGATGCAATATTTAAAAGAGCTCTAAGAAAGCAAATAGGCTTAATACTTTTAAAAATATCACATTCGAATCTAGAGTTGTTTCAGAAATCCAAAAAATTTAAAACATACATAGGGTTGGTGGTAAATCCGAAAGTGACAGCATACATAATTTTTGCTGTACTGAATACTATTTTGATACACTTTTTTTTTGTTTTGACTTGATTAATAGATTCGTTGACCTCCTATACAGGTCTGAAAAATAAATATCGAACCATTGGGTTTTACAAGTAGAAAGGAAATAAAGCGACCTTGTCTTAAAATAGAGAGTAACAGAAAATAAGATATTCCTCAAAATTGCAAATGCAATCATGCTATATGTATGTATACGCGCTTGAAGCCTTAATCGCCCCATTCCCCCTTTCTTCAAGGTAGTGGGAGATAGAAACCAGACCATCTTGGGCAATGAACGCGTAGCATTTAGAGAGAATTCTTTTGTAGTCAGTGTTGCGAGATCTACCGTTATTACGGTAGATCTCCCGTTTTTAACCATAATCTACCGCCTTACCGTCTTATCAACGAAATTTACCGCATTTTGAATACGGCATGTAATATAAAACATATTAAATACTTTATTAATGATACTGTTTTTCACGGGCGCCGCGCCGTCGGATAACTTCCCAGGAAAGAAATTTTAAAGGGTAAAAAAAGGTCTTTACCTTCTAAAACCTACTTTCCATACTCTCTTGTATTTCTCTTGTTTTTCTTTATCAAGAAAACTTTATTTTTACCTACCAAAACGTACTCTAATACGATAGAAAAGCCAGAGTGTGCAAGTGCATCCTCCCCCGGCGCCCATGTGTATTTTACTTTTAGTATTTTTTTAATAGCTAAGAATAGTCGTCCTTTTTTTATTAAAAAAATCACATTAACGTCTATCTTTATGCCTTTGGTAAAACAGAGTATTTTTTTGGTAGGTATATTTTTTTTCTCAGTGTGTTTTGCATACGAATTATACCTCTTATGCAACCAAAATACTATAATGGTAAATATACCGTTTTCTACCTAATTTCTTTAAATTCGCCTACAGCAAAAAGCTTCCAATCACCGGGTAACACTGTTTGTAATTTATTTTTACTGGCAAGCTGTTTGGGGTGCCGCAAACTGCTGCTGTTTTTTTAATCTTTTTGACATCCCACGAAGGCATATGCCTAAATACCAGAGTACCGTGGGTGTCGGGTTATTAGATCTTTAACCCATCGTTCCCCCTGTTCTCTTAAATTAAGATTTCTTTTTAAAATTTTAATTTATATCCTTAAACAAAGAGTTCAAATTACTAAGAGGAAGAAATGTTTGGGAGATTTAAGTTTAAAACTATCGGTTGTTCAAAATTTTAGGAAATGCATGTGTAATGATGAGGTGCCGCCTGTACCTCCATTAACCTAGGAACGGCAAGTATGTGAGACTGCTGTTTGCAGTGTAGCCAAAATTAATTTTCCTTGTAATAGTACCAAACTTGATGCTCTTAATTTTTTGGTTTTATTTAGCTCCAGATGACCAAAAAAATTAATTCTTTTAACAATAGCAGTAGTTATTACATTTAAAGTAATTAACTTATAAAATACTAAAATATTTTATATTTACCTAAAAAAGTATTAAAATATATCAGGATCGGCACACTTCATGTGTGCATACCAGCTACTAAACACTGAGGTCGCTGCGTGCTTGGTAGGCCATAAGCAAAGAAAACGCGTCGGCGCTGCTCTTAGTAGAGGGGAGAAAGCAACATTGCATTCTCTGTTTCGGTCGAGCTCATGTGATATAGTATGTGTTCCACTTGGGTTTTTGCAAAGGGCACATAAATATTTACCAGACCTGGGTCAAGTAAATGGTTATCAGACCATAAGCATTAACAAATGCAAAAAGGAGACATCGACCTTGTAGAGAGTACTTGAATATAAAATAATGCGAGGGAATAAATGTCCCCTCTCCGTAACCGCAGCCCCACTCTTTTCTGCGGTAGCGGAAGACGGAATCCAGACTGGCGCATATGGGGTGCGTAGCTGTCGACTACAGGGTTGCCAACTTGGTAGTTTCAGCCCTAAATTTTAGGGTAAAATTAAAATATAATAAAAAAATCCTATTTAATTTTTTTGTGATTTTAGAATGTATAATTATTAAGGGGAAATTTAAATGCCATCAAGATGGTTTTTCTGGCTCATAACGCCAGGGAAGTTCAGCAATTTTTGGAAGCCACGTTTCCAAATTGTAGGTATAATCAGTGGTAGAGTTACCGTAAAATGGCCTTCTAAATCACCAGATCTGACACCTAATAAATTATTTCGTTGGGAAGAAGTGAAAAAGAGACATATAACAAGTAATCTGGCGACTGTTGTAGTTGTGGAAGTTACAAATTTCAAAGTAGGTTATCCTTTGAGTAAATAATAAAAGAAAAAAATATTAAATAACCAAAAAAACAAGCAACCCGCAAATTGCGTCAAGCAACAGGAAAAGTAAGGTTAAAAATTCTCAGCTGATACATAGGTTTAAAGGAATCGAATTTACAAAATTTTTGACCATAATAATAATGACGTCATTTTAAAACAAGGTTTAAAACGTCTTTTGAGTTATTGACAATAAAAAATAGGGCTTTGGACGAACTGTTGCCAAAAAATAGTCAAGCATAACAGCACAAATTTTAAAAAATGAAATAGAACCGAATTTTATAACAGATTTGAATACTGTTTTGCTTAAAATGGTGATCATGTTTAAAACCATATTAAACGGAAATACTTTTATGTCCCTTTAATTTTTTAGAGAATTATATTTCTATTTTTAAAAATATATATATTTTTTAAACTACTTTATTCCTATCTATTGAGTTTTGTGTAGACCCGAATGGAAAAAAATTCCAACATTAAGAGCAGTTATTACATTTAAATTATTACATTCCTAAGATACTCAAATATTTATTATTTACGTAAAAATGCACAAAAAAATAAAACGAGGAGTTACACTCTCCATACATGTCTACCATGCTACTGAATTTTGAAACCACTGACCTCGATGAATAGCCAATGCTTGTTATCTGCGCGAAACGAAAGTTACAATTCATGGGCAAAAAATCAGTTTGTGCGCAAGCAAATCAAAGGGGAACGCGCCTGGGGCCCTATTCCACTGTTCATAAGCGCCTTTTTGTTTGCGTTTTATTATTTTTTTCTTTATTTTCTCTAGGCTCTTATGAAAACAAAAAGGTCTTCTTTTGTCCATAGCCACCTTCACAAATTGGCGGATAACACCGCATTAAAATATGACAGATTTGTCAAATTCAAGCATACTTTTTACCCTATTAAAACACATAAATATTAAGTTGCTACACAATTAAGATTTTAACTCTAAAAAAGTTTGAAAAAGAGACAACCCACAATACACCAAAGAATTGCCAAAGTAAAAAGTGAACCTGTGACTTGACTTAACCTTACTTTACAGTTTCAAAAAGTATATTATACTATTTCTATTTTATTATCAATATTAAAATGATATTTTCTTCTATAAACAATATGTTGAACATAATGTGGATTATTACCTAGTAACTGTGTTCTTTATCAAGAAGTAAGGTACCAAAAAGGTATGTTCAAATAACCTTATAGGTATTTATATTGTTTTGGTTCCAAATTTTTTCTATTTTTAGCTTTTATCAGAGACTGGTAGAAACATCCAGCCATATAAACAGTATAATTTGTTACTACATCTAACTAACTACAAATGACACGGCAGGTAACCCAAAGTCAAATGAGCGTCAGGCTACCACTTTTACGCAGGCGGAGCCGCAGGTACCGCTTTACTAAGTAGACCTTGAAGAAGGAGTGTAATCGACATGCTTTCAAAACGGGCTTGATTTTTTGTCTAAATTATAGTTCGAAATATGTCACTAGAGGGTACTGTGGTCAATCGGGATCTTTCTGGGGTTGCTGCTTATGTTGTATATGTACAAAAAATAGTACAAAAGTAAAATAGAAAATTTTAATAATTTTTAAATACGAACACTACCCAATTTTAATGAGTTTGTATTTAACAAAAATATGATATTTTGAAAGAATTACGTAATGGGTGCCCAAATTCCCAAGATCACCATAATTTTAATTTAGCTTCAGCTCTCATTTCCCTGAAGGAAGAACAATTCCTTAATTATTTTAGATAATAAAAATAGGAATAGGAATTTTGAACTGTGTCATTAATAATAAAAAAAAGAATTTTTTACTTTATCTTTAATTTTTTAAATTGTCGTTTACATTTTTGGAAGTTAAACTTTTGTTTAGTTTTTTTGTATTTAAAGTGTTGATTTAAAAATTTTGCTTGTCTCTTAAGATACAAGTAGAGTTTAGAACTAAAGGTTAGACTTGTTGCTTTAAAATATACAAAATAGAGTTTTGCAATGTTGCGAATACTTATTTGTTATACATAAAAAAAAACAAATGATTCTTTAAAAAAAACCTGTCTTCCATTAAACAGTTTACTTTATATATTAAAAAATAATTGCTATTGTCACAAGGCTTTGTATACAACAATAAACAAGAATATTTACCGTTTGTGTAGAACTTATAAGCTAAGTATACACGTCGTGCAAGCTTGATTCCTTCCACTGAGTTTTAGTGCGGTGAACACTAGCAGGTAGCGATTAGCCAAAAAATATTTAAGTCTCGCCCACTACTTAAATGTAGTAAATAATAAAATTTTCTTTTAAGCAAGGACGTAGCTAGGATCCGCTCACCTGTACTAAAAAATTGTCAAGGTGGTTAGATAAGGAATAAAGTTATGAATAAAGTATTGTACAGTGCTACATTAGGTACGCCGATATACGCTTTTCTTGAACTTCAGGAAATCATATTATTTTTTATTTATGAACCTAACAGTACAGAGTTTTTCAATAAAAAGTTTCCAACAAAGGTTTTTAGGATTCGGTAGTAGTGTAATTAGCCAGCAAAAACTTGGGTAATCTAAAAAGTAAATGAAAATTAGTTACAAATACAGTGTGCCTACGAATTTTTTTTTAAATACCTCTTTTAAAAAAGTCCTGCTTGATAAGAAAATACATTTCTACAAAAATAATTGTATGTTGGATGTACAGGGTGGCTTAAAGAAGTCGTGTTACCAAATTAATATACACCGTATATCGTAGCTACGGCACAAAACTTTAAAGGGTGATTTTATGAAGAAAAGTTTCTATAAACATATGTCCGAAATTGCTTGAAATACCGGGCGTTAAAGTTTAAAAAAAATCGATATTTTATAAATATATTAAATACCCCTTAATCGACTGGGTTCAAATCAGATTAGAATCAGAGAAACATTTTGGTGTATTAGCGCTTGTAGAGTTTTACCTAGATTAACTTTATTGGATCCAGTAGCGTCTCAGTGGGCACAACAGCCAATATTATTGAGAGAAAAATGTTCGCCACTGGCTTTTTATGTAGTTTGTATATTTTTTCTATAAAGCAAATAAAAATAAAAATTTTTAGTGTTGTACATTTTTTTGTATGTGGTTTCGTATTTAATATATTTATAAAATACCGACTTTAAAAAAATAATTAACGCCTTGTATTTCAGAAACGAAGCAACTCCGGAATATGGTTATAAAAACTTTTTTCATAAAATGACATAGGAAATCACCCACCCTTTTAGTAAGTTTTCTACCCTAGTTAAAAAATACTCCAAATTTCAATTTGGAAACAAGTTTTTAGGCCACGCTGTACATCTAACCTACAAATATTTTTGTGAAAATGTATTTTCTTATTAAGCAGGTTTTTCCGAGTTGTTAAATAAAAAATTTCTTATTTGGTAAGAACTTCCGAAAACACACTGTATAATATAAATAAAGTAATTAAAAGTGGCAAGACTGTCTCTAATATGCATAACCTCGAAGGCACGTGTAATGCATCTGTCAAGGATATACCTAGTACAATTCTAAACTCTGAAGTTACCCTACTTTAACGTCAAATTTTAAATTATCTACTAGAGAGTAAAAATTCCAATTTAATATAAACGTAAGTTTTACGGTAATTTGGACTAATAAACGGCGTAAAAAATAACTTCAGTCAAGTAAGTTTCAATTAAAAAAATCAAGTTCTACTTAAAAATATTTAAATAATTTGCCAGTTAAATACTTACCGGTTGAATTTTAAAAATAGATATCTCCTTTTTAGAAATATTTCCAATTTAACAGTTTGAAGCAAGGCAGTATTTACTTTATTTCACATTTAATACAATAAAATATCCATTTTAATGCACATAATCATCAAAATATTGTCTTTTGACAATTTTTCAAACGTCGTTCTTAACCTAGCATAACACGTCAAATTTAGAGAAGTTAAAATTTAATATAGATGCCCATGAAGCCTGTGTTGCAAAATGACATTTCGTAAATTCCTACGACATAATTTCTACTCAAAATGTAAAATGGATTATTTACTATGTTTTATACAAATAAATACATTTTAAACTTAGAAATTCTTGAATTTTTTAATAATTACACATATAAGGTTTTAAATATACACCATTTAAGTAATATTATGTATTGTGGTGTATTATTTAGTGAATAAATATGTCAAATTTACAAATACAAATAATAGCCACGTAAAAGAAAATAAAATTAAAAAAAACCGTGATAACCAGGTAACATTTTAATAGTTTAAATAGATTTAGGCTCTGTTTAATTACGCTTTAAAAGTCATAAATTCAAAAGTCGTCATATTATCTGTGAAAAGAAATGGGATGAATTCTACTACATATTGATATATCTGGCAACACTGTTTTATAATAGTTGCACTTGAACCCGATTGATATGAGCGCCCTCTATTGTTTTCTAATAGAAATGCTGTAATTTAAACCCGTTTTTTCAAAACAGTCCCATTATCGTTTACAAACCTTCCTCTAGGTCACCATACGCTTTACGAACCCTTTTTGGTTATAGGTTATGTGATTTGGGAACTATTTAGCTTACAAATGCTTAAGCTGGTTGCCAAGGACCATATTAGAAGAATTTAAGGTTATGTATATGACTTTGAATTTTGTCAAATGTCAGTTGGTAATGCAGATTTCCGTTTTATGACCGCCTGTTTTGAAATTCGTTTGTTCGTTAAAGAAAAACAAGTGAAGGTTATACGTTTAGCGAACGAATGAGTTCAATTTAGCAGAATTGAGCCCCTGGCACCAAACGAAGTATCGGACAGAATCATGTGAATTTATCGCCGCTTTTCCTATTAAAGGACGTTGAGTCAGTACCGTATTTAAATAAATTTTAAAAGTATAGTTATATCAAAAACGTCTAATACGCTATATGTCAATTGTTGCCGTATTTAAGAAAAAAAATGTATGAAAAGCAGTCCCGGATCTAGGAGGAATGGGGGTAA
The DNA here is from genome assembly GCA_014170235.1 of Listronotus bonariensis. Taxonomy (NCBI): domain Eukaryota; kingdom Metazoa; phylum Arthropoda; class Insecta; order Coleoptera; family Curculionidae; genus Listronotus; species Listronotus bonariensis. The sequence goes on along the minus strand of JACEGR010001370.1, from coordinate 83,065 downwards.
ACGGTGGTGTCTGCCACGGGTGACACCTTTATGGGGCGGCAAATTGAAACACGGAATGTATAAGAAAGTGACGATTGTAAGAGAGAAAGACCTTTTTGGTCGTCTTTTTATTTGTTATTATACATAGGTATTTAAAAAAGAAGCAATTTTTTTGCTCTTTAAATTTTTATCTCAATAAAATGGCCGGGCACAAAATGCATACGGCAAGTTTTGCCCCTCGTTACAAAAGATCTGGGGCTGTTTAAACGATTTTCTAAAAAGAATTGTGAAACAAAAATTAAAATTATTTTACATATTAGTTTTTCTTTTGCTTATTCATTTATACAGGGTCATCCAAATTAAGTGTCACTGGTAACTTCGTTATAACTCGAAATATAAAATAGTTTAAATTACCAAACTAGTAACATTTTTCATGCTCTTTAAGACTGAAGATCAGAAAAAACAATTGACAATCGGGTTAAGTTATACAGCAAAAAACCCTAATTTTATCACCATTACAATAATCTTTTAGAATCCTTTAAAAATATACCATATGTACACACAAAAAAAAGTCTTGTTTAAAGAAATACAAAGTTTTAAAAATATGCTTTCTTTTTCAATACGTGTGCTTTTAAACGAAGATTAATTTCTTACTTTAAAATAATAGTGGCTCATAACCCGGGAGAAAAAATACTTTAATTTATGTCTTTTATTTAAAAGAAATTATTTAAATTTAAATATTATTAGTATTATTTTGAGAACATCAAAATCAAGAAATGAAAACATAAAGATTTATGTTTAAAGCTCTTAAATACCTTACATAAGTTTTAAAACTTTAAACAAAAGAAAATAAATGTTTCTATTAAAATTTTCATACATTTACTTGAGTTTTTATTGTGAGAACCTATACCAAAATATTTAACCTTTATGTCAAAGAAACCATTTCTTTAATATAAGTATTTACTAAATAATGCTTTTCAGTACGCTATCAACGGTACGATTATATCCTACCGTCGAACAACGAAAGTTTTTCTTATAAGATTCCCTTGTTATTCGTGTTATTCAACTTGGAACCGGGACAGGCAGTTTGATAAGTCCTATGAGGTTCGGCCAAACGCGTTACTGGAGAGGAGAGGTCTCGGTGAATGACATGATAAGCAGGAATTTCTCTTTTAACTGTCGACAAAGATAAAATTTTGGCACACGAATCTCTCACTGATAGAGCGCAAGTAATTTCCATTGTGAATCAAGATACTTAATATAAGGGTGCAAATATTTTTGGCCAAATTTATGAATACCTTAATTTGGGAGTATTTAGTTTTTAACTGAATACATAGTTCTTTTATGTAGACCCATTGGGATCACTAAATGAAATAAGGTTATTTTTATTAAAAAAGCGCTTTCCTTTGAATTTAGTACGCAAAGCTCTGTTTTAAATCCTATTCATTTAACACAGATGAAAGTCTCAATTCTCTAAAATTAAATCTAAGACTTTTGTTTTATTATATCTTTTTTTTGTGTGATATATCCAGGGTTTTATAGTTTCGGAAATATGGCCATCCTCAGGAGTTTAATAGTAAACTGGACTTTTCTATATGAAGTATATGGTATCATCATTAATAAGGTATTTTAAAAGGCTTTGACAAAATACCACAATTGATGTGTCTATCTTTTATATTTTTGGAAATATAGCCACCCAAATCTAAAAAATAGTAGATATTTTCCCTGTTTTATTTCTGACACTAAAATTATTGCCTATAGCTTAGAGCTGTGACATAATGGAAATTTAACGTAATTTTTAAATTTGAGTGGCCATATTGTCAACACCTAGTATAAAGACAGTATACATTTTGGGAATTTTAAAAATATATATTTTTGGGAATTTAAAAATAAGTATACATTTTAATTAGTTTACTTAACATTGGGAAATTTGTTACATAAAAATATACGTGAGGTGTCAAGGTCTTAAAAGTATAAATTAAACAATTTTCTAGGTTACTTTTATAATAATAAAATAAAAACATTAAACAAACTGGGTAGCGTAGCAATGCAAAACAAACACTGGAAAATTTGATATTTAAAGAAGAGAGAAAGAAATTAAAGGGGATTTTTTCAGATAAGAAGTAGTTAGTGAAGTCAAGTATAAAGTTAAAGTTGTAGTTAAGCCCCCGTACGGGCTACCCCTAGTGGGGGTATGCCCGTACTAAATTAAGTTAGTTCAATAAGTTAAGTTGGTTGGGCGCGCTTGTGGCGGCTTCGGTTGTATCGGCAAACGTCGATCACTGGAGTTAAGCAGTGAAATGCGCGCCCATAATTTAGATGGGTGTCCGACGGCAGCGGTGTTTCGGGCGGCGGCACGCGGTGTTGTCTGCTCGGGGATGCGGACCGAGCAGCAACCATCTAAGTTATGGAATGAATGGTGTGTGAATGAGAAGGAGTAGGGGTCAAGGTACAATAAGCCTTCAGGCTGCAGTGCACCACCTAGGGGGGCGGTCGTCGGACCTGGGTGGGACCACCCCGAAAGGGTAAAAAAAAAAAAAAAGTTAAGTTGGTCCTAAAAATGCGAAGTTAGTTTTGATGGTTCACCGGTCTCATTGTCCTAAGAAGATAGTTCCATATGGTACATTTGCACAAGTGACGTCAAGTGACCCTATATATGTATTCAAAATCTACGTCACATATGGTGGAGGCGCCCCCGTACCCAGTGACCTTTGTGAAACGTCGGTTATGGTAAGCTGTGCCCGCCCCAGTGTATTTGTGGAAGAAAATGCCATAAATATGGTAAAGGCGTCCCGTTCCCCGAAGAAAAAATGTGTGTGAAATGATGAAGATGGGGAAAAATATGTTGCGTAGTGTAGCTGCAAGGAGGTAGCAGCGTAGCTACAAGAAAAGGAAGATAAGGTATATCTTCAGTTTTGAAATATGGCTAACTGGTGTTAGCCAGAGGTGTTGAAGAAGAATATGAAATAGTTATTTGCGTTGAAGTTGTTGTTTTACGTCGTGAAGACGGAGTTTAGAAGCAGCATGAGGCTGCATTAGCACTGGAAGCCGCAGCTCTAGTATGGGGAAGAGCTCTGAAGTTATGGTCTTGATTGGTGTGATACAAGACTATCTAGCGGCCCTGAGGAAGCACAGGATATGGGGAAATTGGCATGAAGTTGCAGTAACCTGATGTGGAAGAAGAAAATGGGAATGAAAGGCAGACAATGGTACGTGGAGAAGTACGGGACAAATGGCCAATGGAACGCACCATCAAGGACATGGACAGGGAGGCAAGGTGGACCGGTACAGTTCGACAAAGGAAGGATAATCTATGACAGTATGTTATTTGTAATCGAGTGTTGTGTGATATGTTTAGGTAAATCTGTTATATTTTTTAATTAATTGTATTTTTTTGGTGTTTACTTACTAGAAAAAAAAATTAATAATAATGATTTAATATGCAGAGAAAAGTAGCCTAAAAGTAAAATTTGATAATAACTCTTTTTTAACCCACCGTATATGTAATATTAAGTTATGAAAGGGTCATTGTTTTGATGATATATAATATACGGGAAAGGTCAAGACCATTTCTAATAATGCAGAGCTAGCTAGTTTAAAATAAACATTTTTTATTTACCAAGGCAGATGTTTTTGTATAGTAAATATTTAGTAAAGTTAATGAGTAATATCACTATGTATTTAAAGTGTTTTATATAGGAGGTATAAAATTTAGGCCACTTTTCTCCAAAAAAAAAAAAAATTAATAAATAAATAAAAATAATCTTAACCGTTGCAATTATATTTAAATAAAATTACTTGGAAAAAATCTTAAATTTACAAATTATTCTGTTAACAACAGAAAAAAAATATAATAAATGACAATTTTTTTAATATTTAGAAAAAAAAGTCGAGACTTTTAATCAATCATAACAACTATTTTTTGGATTAAAGGCTATTTGAACATTTTTTTGTTTTCATATTTTTTTAATCTTAGATGAAACTTTTTTGATGTATTTAAATCTTTGGAAAGCTAAGATTATTTACATAAATTTAAATAATAGGTAAAATATTGTTAGATTTTTGAATTTTTGTAAGCTATATGGAACTATCGTTTTTGGTAATATTGCTAATTTTTTTTAAAGGGTTTAAAGTAAATTTGGCTCATTTCTAATAGCGTTGTGGGTGCAACGCTTTCAAGAAGGGGCATATGTCAACACCTAGTATAAAGAAAGTATACATTTTGGGAATTTTAAAAATATACATTTTTGGGAATTTTAAAATAAGTATACATTTTAATTAGTTTACTTAACATTGGGAAATTTGTTACATAAAAATATACGTGAGGTGTCAAGGTCTTAAAAGTATAAATTAAACAATTTTCTAGGTTACTTTTATAATAATAAAATAAAAACATTAAACAAACTGGGTAGCGTAGCAATGCAAAACAAACACTGGAAAATTTGATATTTAAAGAAGAGAGAAAGAAATTAAAAGGGGATTTTTTCAGATAAGAAGTAGTTAGTGAAGTCAAGTATAAAGTTAAAGTTGTAGTTAAGCCCCCGTACGGGCTACCCCTAGTGGGGGTATGCCCGTACTAAATTAAGTTAGTTCAATAAGTTAAGTTGGTCCTAAAAAATGCGAAGTTAGTTTTGATGGTTCACCGGTCTCATTGTCCCAAGAAAATTGTTCCATATGGTACATTTGCCCAAGTGACGTCAAGTGACCCTATGTATGTATTTCAAAATTCTACGTCACAATATTTCCAAAATTTAAAGAGATAGACATATCAAATGTGATATTTTCTTAAAGCTCTTTAAAATATTTATTTACTGGTAATGCAATACACTTAATACTTTATTTAAAAAATACCAGTTTACTATCAAATTCCTTAGAATGGCCATATTTCCGAAACCATGAAAAATTGTATATTATATCACATGTACACTTTTTCTAAAGGATTTTAAAAGTTCTGTAAATCGAAAACACGATTGTCAATAATTGTTTTTTCTAACCTTTTGTCTTAAAGAGCGTGAACAATGCTACTAGTTTGCTAATTTAAACTATTTCGTATTTCCAATAATAACGAAGTTACCAATGATGGACATTTAATTTGGATGATGCTGTTTATTTATATAATATAATATATATGTAACTACTACAAAAAATAAATTTATATAAAATAAAAAACTAGTAAAAACGCTATTAAATTTGAAATTACACGTATTATTTTTCTATTAATTTTTATCAAAACTTAACAATAGTTATTGTATCATAAAATTTAGTTTTTTGGTAAGTTTGCATATTGGTAAGGATAATTGACCTTATAACATCCGGAAAACTAACGAATTTAAAAATAATTAAACTGAATTAATTTTCTTGCTATTAAAACTATGAAGGCATTTTTAACATTTATTTTGGCATTTTCGTTCTAATATATTTTTGGTTAAGAAAATTAATTGCTTTAAACCTAAAATTATTAGGGTATTGTTAAATTTATCTGTATTAATCTTTTTTTTCTCTCTGACATCTTAACAGTATTTTTATTTACAATTTTAGCAGTAGTAAAAACAGTATTTAATAATTATTTATATAAGCATTGTCCGGAACTGTTTTTTAAAGAAACTTCAAGCTAACAGTGTTCTTTTAAGCTTTATGCTTTTAATTCAATTGCTTATTTATTATTAATTTATCACTACTTAAATTATTTTTCCCTTTTAGTAAAAAAACGGATTTAGTACGGACAGATTTAGGCTGATAATTTTTTACCCTGCTACAGTACAATAAATCAATTTATGTAAATGGAGCATTTAACAAATGGTAAATTAATTATCTTTAAATTTAAAAAAGTAAGTATTAGGTGTAAACAACTGAGATTCGGTATAGATAAATGGCATAGAAAGAAGATAAGGTTTATAAATATTTTGCATTTTTCTGTCACTTCTGATTTTACCAAAAAATGGCTTGGTTTTACATATTTAAACTAGCCAGAACATCTTGTATATTTAACATTTGTGAATAATTTAGAAAATTCTAGAACAAAATGTGTGACCATTTAAACGTTTTTTTAGGTAACCGTAATAGGACAATGCAAACTAATCTAAGGATGTCAGGTGTTGCCAGCCAATAACGGTAACATATTTTTAGTAATTATTATGACAGAAAAGAATAAGACAAATTGGCAAGACTACATTTTAATGATACTAATGTATTTACGACTGGATTAAAAAAACAGCATAAATTAAAAATTACTATGCGAAATTTATTTACTAATGTCAACTTTGCTGTTTGTCCTCAGTGTTTTTTTTTTTTCGAAAAAGGAAACAAAGTTGAAATATTTAAAAGTCGTTAAATTTTTTGGTTTAAGTCATGTTTTACTTATATACATTGGCGTAGACAGATATTAAAATGATTTTTTTCCAATGATTATTGACTTTAATATACTTAAAATCGGCCAATAGGAACACGTTTATAAGTTCTTTTCGTTTGGTTGAATCGGATTCAGTTTAACGATGTACCTCTAATCAGTGTGTCCCAGGATATAGGTGTTACACGGGGACAAATGGACCAAACATTTTGGACTTTTTAAACGTCCATTTGGACGTTTAAAAAGTTATTGGTTACATGGTCCAAAATTAACAAATACAAAATTTAACTTCGATTGGTTATATACAGGACGGGTTATAACTAAAATTATGAGAAATGAACAAGCGTATATTACATTTATTTTTAAAAATATGACAAAATTGTGTAAGTAAATAAATATGTATAAAATTTTAAGTTAAAATTTAAAGATAAAGAATTAAAGTAAAATTTTGTGTACTTTTCTCATAACGCATGCTTGGCCTAAAAGATAGTTCATACAGAGGCGAAAAGCGATTTTCGAAACGCGAATTTTAGTCTCATTGGTCAATTGGAAGCAAAATTAATGGCGGTAATTTAAAATTAAAATAGTTAAGCGTCTTGCAAATTCGACAGATTTAAAATCTAGGGGGCGAAAAACTTGAGATCATATATATAATTTCTGGCGAATTTCGCGTGCGCACATATATAAACAAGAGGTTATTTGTCATATATTATTTTAAAACCAGTTTTGTTATTTTTTTGTTATGTCATTCTTTTAGCTGCTTAAAACGTAATCTTTGTTTTTATTTTCTTAAGTATTTTGTGTTTTTATGCAGCGATTCTACGTCTTTGTTGTCATATAAATGTGCTGTATTCTTTATTCATTACAAAGAGAAATGTTATATTATTTAAAGAAAAAAACAAAGAAAATTTTAAAAGAACACAAGCTTAGCATCACCAGCAAAGTAAAAACAATATAGAAATTTGTAGGTTACGTTCTTGCCTAGTAAAAATAAAATATCCCTGGAATTTCAGCGATATTTCGCAGCTGTATAAACATGAAAACAAAACGCGAATTTTGTGACCAAATATTCGTTACTGCTACAGAATTTTCCAAAGTATCATGCCTAATCAAAGTTTGTCAGATACTTTTACTCCCTACACATAAAACTAGACTTTTAAATGGTTAATTACGATTTTCGCCCAGCGGCCTTTTTTGTGACGTCCTAGCGTCACTAAGCTACCGAATTTTAAAAAGTGTCATACCAAACATTTACTACTACCTTTATGACAAATCTAAATTTGTGGGTTTCACTCACTCCCCAGACAAGCAACCGCACATGCCCTCTGGCTCAACGCGTAATGTAAAAAATTGATAATAACATTTTTTTGTATTTTCATTTTTAACTCCAAATTTTGACTAAAAATTCCATTTTCTACAACATTTTACATAAATGTGAAAAAGGTGAGCCAAGTTCAATACTAAAAAATTTTGAATTTTGAAATGGAATACCCTGCATATTTTTAGGATTTGTGTTCTAGAGGTCATTTCCGATATAAAACCTTAAATATATCCATAACCTAACTTTTTTGGTATTGGAGAAAATGGCGTTTAAAAATATCCAAACGACAAAATGCAGTTTTAGAAAAAAAAATGAACATCATAAAAATTCAAAATGGTTAATATAGTTCTTTTAAAAGAATCTACCTTTAGAGGCCATTGTAATACTACTTTCCATTTAACCGAAAGTACTGTAAAATTTGAAGTTCTAAGTATGATAACCCTGGTAATTTTATAGAAATACCCTATATATTTTTAAGATTTAAATTCTTTGGGCTATTCCTAATATAAAACCTATAATTAACCAATAACATATATCCTTTAGTTTTAGAGAAAACAGCGTTAGAAAAGGTCCCGACACAATATCCATGAAACTGCTTGTTGTGAAATCGGACCTTTTCAAACTCCCTTTTCTCAAAAAGTAAAAATTGATTATTTATGGGTATATTTTTATGTTTTATATTAGGAATAGCTTAAAGAATTTAAATGTTAAAAAATATATAGGTTATTCTATTAAAATTACCAGGGTTATCATACTTTGAAGTTCAAATTTTTCAGCACTTTCCGTTAAACAGGAAAAAAATTTTCGGTTCGGCCTCCAATGGTAGAGTCTTTTAAAAGAATTATTTTAAGCATTTTAAATTTTTGTAATGTTTATTTGTTTTTCCATAAAACGGCATTTTCTCCAAAACCAAAAAGTTAGGATGTGGATATATCAAAGAGTTTATATCAAGAATGACCTGTGGAATTTAAATCCTACAAAATAAATAGAGTGTTTCATTAGAAATATCAAAATTTATGTTACTTTGGGTTAACAAAAACATTAAAAATACATGAAAAAAAACAAATATAACTTTATACCGTTACACTTCTGTGAGCAACCCTGTATACATCACAATATTGTGGACACCTAGTATAAAAAAGTATTCTTTTTAGGAATTTAAAAAATATACATTTTGGGTGTTTTAAAATAGGTATACATTTTAATTAGGTAACTTAACATTGGGAATTTAGCTAAATAAAGATAGACGTAGGGTGTCAAGGATTTAAAACTGCAAAAAAACACTGGCAAATTTATTATTTAAAGACAACACAATTTTGAAATGGGGATAGTAGTGAAGATAGTAAAAGAATTAAGGGTAGTAGAAAATAGAAGCGAAGTCAAAAAATAAGTTAAAGTTTTAGTTAAGCCCCCATACGGGCTACCCCTAATGGGGGGTATGCTCGTACTACATTTAGTTAGTCATCTAGTTCCTGTAGTCTTATTTAATAGTGAAAGAAAAAGATAGTTTTTGTCCACCGGTCTTATGGTCCCAAAAGAGTTCTATATTGTCCAAGTGACGTAAAGTGGCCCTAATGTATACAAAATTCTCACGTTACAATATGCTTAAAGTCTTAAGTTCATGCCTGGCTATAATTCTACAAAAAATAAATATAACAAAAAAATCTTATGGATAAAGAGTAAATGAGCATTTTCAGACTTCTGACTTACCCTTATCTTTATTTTGGAGTTAAGGCAAATAATATTTTGTTTAAATTAATTTTATTTGCTCAAAAAAACCGACCGGCAATTAAAGTAAATAAAAAACTAGTTGCTATTACAATAAAAAGACACTAATTGGGCATTATTTTTTCTGGACAAGCGACTTCTGAAGAGGGGTCCGAAAATCCCGTAAGATATTTAGGGGAGGAGGGGGTCGAGTTGAAACTCAGTTAATCTCACTGTGGTAGGAGGGCGATCTGTGCAAATATCACGTATTTATTCTTCCGCGAGAAACAGGAAAAAAGTTACGAGATTTGGGGAGGTCCCCCAGGTAAAATATGTGATCAGGTAAGAACGATAACTGACTTTTTAAGTCTGGGGCCTTTTTGCTCTTAATTTTTTTTTAACGAACACAAAGTCAATTTTGGTTTTAGAAATTGTGCAAAAAATCTTACGTGAAATTCGGGAGGGGAGATTAAAGCAAATATCACCCAATCTCATCAGAGGGGGTTAAAATTTAAAAAAACGCCTGACGTCATTTGTAGACGCCTCCTAATATAAAATACTTCAACGGTAATTAAAAATCAGCGAAATGCAAATAAATAGAAAAACATTGGCTTTTTAATTCTAAAAATTACAAAATTTTATAAACGATTTGTACCGGAGATTTTCACTAATTACTAAATTGCCTAATGAACGGTTTCCCGACTTTCGTTTAGTCTTTTTTCCCGTAAAGGAAAAAGTGTTCCGTCCCGGCCAGCTTGTCAGGATTACTTTTTATTCTTTCTTTTCTACTTGTTTTATGGAAGCGCAAACAGGATTGCCACGTTTGCTTGACAAACAACACAATGTTGTTATTTAATAAAAAATTAATAAACAATGTAAACAAGCAATACTTAAAAAAACAGTCACAAGCCATCTTATGTGTGTTTTTATTTATGTATATACGCAATTTCTTCTTGTGAAAATTTTGGAAAACCGTGTCTTGTCTTGAAGAAATGTTTTGTATTGGTTTGGCGGATTTATTTAATTCGTATTTTTTGGAGTACACGCCAAATCGAATCATTTTTCCTAAAACAAAATAAAGAAAAACCCCCAGAAAATTTAAAATGAGAAAGTAGAAAACTAAAAATTGACCTTTTGGTGACAAGTCAGTCACCGTTGCCAAGATAAAATTAACAAATTAAAAAATAACTATAATTTTGGCCTAAAATTGTAAAAATTTTGCTTTAGTTTTTAGGATATTCTTAAAAACATTTGACATTAAATGTCAAATTTTGTGTTATGAGTGACATATATAGCTGGTTGCTGGTGTATTTATTATTTATAATACAAAAAAGGTGACGAGTTAGTTAGTTGATTTTGAGTTTTCCTGAAGGCACCTAAGCATCAAGCAAAGGTAACCATGTGTTATTTTTTTAATTAACAAATATTGATGCTACACATTTATTTTATTTAATAATATGTACGCACTTTAATTTTGCATTTTTTAGAACATGTTTTCTTTGCTAAAATACTCCATCCAGTTTCTTCTGTGATTGTTATCAAATGCGTGTTAACAAATTTTAGATTTGTGAAATTCTGTGTTTTTTATGTATGTTGTGTGTTCTTTCAAGCTAAAGCAGCGTCCAGACTTGCAACAATTCGCCGCGCCGCTCCATACCGCATTCCCCGCCACAATGCGCTGACGTGGACGTGGACGGAATTGTTGCAAGTCTGGACGCAGCTTAATGGTCTACAAGTTTTAACTTTATACAATTTATTACACTTAAAAGATATTTTATAAATAGCCTTTTTTGTACTTTCATTTAAGTTGTTTGGTCTTGTTTTTGTTAATTGAGATCTTATAGTGTTTTGTTTTTTAAAAATTATGCGAATATTAAATTTATTTCCTACTCGTTAAATTTTATTTGATAGGTCGGGAATGTATGACTAAAAATAAATTTGTTACACCTATGTCTATTTTGATTATGTCTTGAGTTTGGATTTTTAAATTCATAAAAAAGTTGTTTTTAAAATCAAGAGGATAATTATAATGAAGTAAACATCTGTCAAAAAATCTTTTTCAATGTTTATTTTTTAATAGAAACAGATTATTTAAATTCTATCAAATAGACTTTTTACAACTTTCTTTTTACCCATTATTGGTGATTTGAGTTAAAATTTAAGTGTTTGTTTGTATGTGAAGGATTTTTGTAAATTTTTGTTTAAAAAATTGTTTAAATCTTTTTTATTAGAATGTAAAAAAAATGTAGTTGTGAGTTGTTTTCTTTTTACAGTAAATTTAATAATTGGTATCACAAACATATCGGGAGTTAACCAATTTGTTAGACAATCAATGGTATGAGCAGAGGAAAGCCTATGCATTATTTTTTACTCTTAAAGCTACGGTTTTCTAGGACTTTAGGTCGGTGGAAACCGACGCGATTTATGTTCTCCCAAATTAAATAAACATTTTTAAATAAAAGCACATTTAAGTGAATATTTGATTTGGGAGAACGTAAATCGCGTCGGTTTCCGCCGACCGAAAGTTCTAGGAAACCGTGGCTTAAGTCACTTCCAGTTTAACGGAAATGGCCCAAATTTTGAATTTTTAAATAAAACATTCTTTATATTTTATCAGTTTTGAATTTCTGGGACAATTCTAAGTTAGAATGTGACATTTAATTTTTTTTTAGCTTAAAACTTGATTTTCTTAGAGCAATTTTTAATATTGCATCTATGTGAATATGATTAAAGGCAAATTAATTCAGTGACCTCTAGTGATGTTAGAAAAATACAATCGCAGATTGTTAGTGACTAATATAAAATATATTACAGACATTATAAAACAATTTGAGAAATTGAATGTTTTTAAAATGGCCACTATTTTTACCCAGGTACTTAAAAAAATTGATGAATCTAACGATACCAATTTATTTACGATCGGATTAAACATTAAGTTATAAATAAAGAATCATAGCCACCTAAAAGCAATACTACAAATGGCTCCTAAAAAATCAAGTAGGCCTAAAAACTTTAGATCGGAGATTAGATATTAAATAACTAGTTAAAATTGTCTTAGAAATTCAAAAATGTTTTTAATATACAGAGTGTTCTATTTAAAAATTTAAAATAAAAGTCATTACGAGTTAAACCGGAAGTATCCAAAAAGTGAGAAATATACAAAAACTATCCTCTTTCCATACCATTTACTTATATTAAATCTCTTTTTAATATGTCTAATACTTTAGAAGTTATGATTTGTCCGGTAGATTCGTTAACACCCGGTATAGGACATCAAACATTTGAAATTTTCTATGGCCAACGACACCATTGCTACAGTATACCGGTATGGAAACCAAGCTGTCGACCATACACAAATCAAGCAGTGAATCCCTTCCACTGACTTGCTATGTACTCTCCTAAAATTTACCGCTGCAACGAACGCGCTGATTTCACTAAGGGGCTTTCTCCGGCCCACCGCTTCCGCCTTTCGTAGGATGCGATGCGAGAAACACACATCCGACGAATATTTATTATGCTTTTAATTTCCAATGGTCGACCAGTTGATTTTCACACCTGTATGATTTGGGTAACTAAATAACCTCATACTTATGATTCTTTTCGCAGGTAAACGGCTCTTAAGCGAAAATAGCTTCATGGTGGCGCCATTTACTGTGATTGTAATGATTAAAAGTGAAGCTTTACAGTTGTATGAAGAAATAAGTAAAATATTTGGAAAATTTAAACATTGAGTACCAATTTAGCCTTAAGTCAAGAATTGTTTGCAAAAAGAAGGGGGATATGGTAAAAATAAGGTAAACTTTCTCTTCAAGTTTGTGATAGATATCTCGAGAACAAAACGTGTCCGACTAAAAATGCTTTTAGATTCGTGATCAGCACCCCAAAAACAACTCGTACACCAAATTTAATTAAAATCGGCGTAGCCAATGTCTAGTTTGTAAACAATTATCTTTTTTTAGCTCTTTTTAACGCAAAAATAATAACGGCGGATCTTTAACAAAACAATAAAAAATATTTAAAAAATCGTAACCTCAACCACAAATTTGTCTTATAACAGACATTTTTATACAAACTTTAAAAGTTTATAAATATACCAAATATGTGTTTGCCAAAACGTCTCTACTTTCGCACCCTATTAGAGATTTTCTTAATAAGTAATTTCCAAAAATATTGTTTTCTTATTTTATAATAAAAATTAATAAATACGTTAGGGGAAAAGGGGCTTTTTGCAACAAGAAAGCATTATAAATATATATGTATATAAATTAAAATGTAAAATATTTATTTTTTTAATATAAAAGATTGTTTCTTTTTTTTTATTTGGAAAAGCTTTATTGCATTGCTTAATTAATTAGGGTTACTTCCTATTTTTTAACAAAACACTGCGTAGTTGCCCTGGAAAAGGTGGGTGCGTCCAACAAGCTAACCATTGCCTGGGTACAAGGACACGAAGGCCACGAAGGTAATGAGGAAGCTGATAAATTGGCAAAGGAGGGGGCTGGCAGGACAATGGTAGGTCCCGAGCGCTCCTGTGGTATTCCATCATGCCAAGTGAGGTCATCTATTAGATCATGGGTTATGAGGAAATCACAAGACTGGTGGACGAGAAACCAGGACAGCGTCAAGTAAACTGAATAAACCCCGGAAATTATGGGATAAAAATAGTTTTTAATTCTAAACATCTTTTAACACATTGTTGGACACTAACTAAATGGAAATAAGGTGCATTGTGACACATTAGCATTTGTAAAGTTTGCGACAACCTTACACTTTTTAAATTGTTAGGAACAATTTTTAGTGGAAAAGAAAGAGTTTTTAGCTGTTTACAAAGTATTTAAAAAAACGGTCCTAACCGTCCAGTCACATCAGAGCAAATAATTTTTGTTTGATGCGACAAGACTGCTACTGCCGGCAGACTGATTTAGCCCTCTTGCCACAGGATAACTATAAAATATGATACAATGTGACATAACGGTAATAACCGCCATGAAATAAAAAGCACTCTACAAGTAATACAATATATTTATTACCACACAAATTTATAAAAATGGTAAATTAACATAAAACTCTTGATTAACAAAAAAAACTAAAGCACTGGAACTTAAAGGCTAAAAATAAACGGGAAAAAAGCTAATCAGCAAACAAGTAAGTAATTATTTAGCATGAAAATAATAACCCTAACTAACGTTTTTTATCTACTATTATCACTAGTGTGCCACTCTTCAAAGCACTCAGGACAAAGAGCGGTCTTACATGCCTTACATCTGTAGCTAGTTTCTTTGCGCTTCCCATTTTTGGTACACACCTTGCAACGAAGAAAGTGATTTTTTCTTTTGGCACCCTCTTGTAATGGAATCTTCTCTGGGAAATGACCAATAACGGGAACTTCAGGTGCAGTATCCACCCAAACATTTTTCTTTTTACCTAATCGATTAGAGTGAATCGAAATTTTACTCAGCAAATCATGAGCAGTAAAATTTTCTTCTATTTCTAACAGCTGTCTTATAAGTTCATCACGAAAATCTAAAAATCTGATATTTTTGCATTGTTTTTTGTATAGGTAAAACGAGTTCCACACTGATAAGTCAATTAAGTGGAAAATGACTTTTTTATTCCATTTTATAGTTTTCCTAGGTGACGAATAATAGGATGTCATTTGGTCACACCTATCGACGCCACTCATATAGCTATTGTATGAAGAAATTTCCTTTGGTTTTATTTGTTTTGCTCCGTAGCGATTAGTTACTTCAATTAACTCTGGATGATTTGCTGTAGTGATAGCCAACACCTCGCGTTTGTCTTTCCATTTTGAAATATAGACGTGTCCTTGTCGTCGCCATGTATATTCGCCCCTTTTTAGTTTCTTGCTAACTACTTCTTTAGGGTTGTGTTTTCTATTACCTCGAAGGGTTCCAACACTATGAGTTTTTTGTTGCAAAAGTGTGTTGGATAGGGATACACTATTGTAATAGTTATCCATGTACAAAATGTGCCCTCTATTCAGATAAGGTTTCATAAGTCGGATTACTAAATCTTCAATTTTTGAGAGCTTTACTTCTTCTTTGTTTGCAGAATAAATCTCGATATTTAGAACAAAGCCGTCAGCAGAAGTCAGTTCATAAAACTTAATACCGTATTTGGCCTTTTTTCCTTTCATATACGTGCGAAAACGAAGTCTTCCTCTGTGCAATAAAAGAGACTCATCCAGTGAAAGTTCTTTTTGAGGCGAGTACGCTGACTGAAAACTATTTAGCAGCATATTTAATAACGGGTTTACCTTAGCCATTCCCTTAGCACTTTTAGGTGCAACTGACAAACATTGCAACAGCTGTTCGTATCTTCTTCCAGACATAACATGTAGGAAAATCGGATGGAAGTATAACGGGTTAGTAGTAAAAAGGCGTCGTCTGTGTGGCATAGAAACTTGGGCCTGTAAAAGGCATAACCCTATAAATTTTTTCATTTCCTGAGCATCTGTTTCTCGAAATTTACTTTTTCTGCTATAACGAGTCGATGGCCTATTCATAGTGCAAACCGTATTACCATAATCGTTTGTACACTGGACAAGAAGATCTAAGATATCTGGAGTAAACACTGTACAAAACACTTCCAAAGCCGTCATAGCAGGATGTAAGTTAAGTTTTACCCCGGCCTCGTTCTCTTTAAAGGAAAATACGGGTATATCCTTTATATTTTCTGTCCAGTCTTCATTTTCCTTTTCGTTTGCGGTTCCTTGCTGCTCGTTTTCATTTTCAAAAATCGTCTCATTCACTTCTAGATCCCCCTCGGATGAGGATGATAACTGTCCATAATTGTTTGGGCTAGAAGTTCGTGTGAGAAGGGTATATGAATTAAGGGAAGAACTTCCTTCCTCATTTGGATCCAAATCAGGGTCTGACCCATATTTCCCATCATCGCTAAATGGGTCATGGCGGGTGGAATTACTTTCATTATCATCGGACATTGCCTCATCCAGTAGACGTAAAAGTCGGTTTTGCTCGCGCTCATATTCACCTGTCATCTGAAACAAAACCAGATATGTAAATAAATAACACACGTCAATATAATTTCATAACCGAAAAAGCAATAAAACTATTTACTTACTATTTTAACGGCTAAATCGCAAACACGTGCAGCAACAAACACAAATATATTCGCAAATCGACACACACCCACTGACTTCTAACAAAGTACTACTGCTTAAGACGGCTACAGCGGTCGTGATGCGACACCCGGGTTAACCGGAAATAGTGGGGAGCCCTAGAAGTGGGAGATAAATTAGAGGTGTAATACGACACATCTAATAGATATACTATATCGCGTGGTGACACATTTGAACTCACCTTCATTGCTGTAAACGTAAAATAGGCCGGCAGAAACCGTTGTGTCGCATTGTACAAAAATTCTGTTGACTGCTATAGACGTTATGTCATATTGCACGATTTTTAAAATGACGGCTATAGACGTAGTGTCCAACAATGTGTTAACATACAACCTCTGAATATTTTTATTTTTTATTCTAGAGTGCTATAAAGATGCTACAAAATGGCAAACTTTGGACCACATTGTCACATTGTGTTTTTATACTTTCTAAACAAATGGTTTACAACCTTTTAGCCCTGGGGGATCATTGGACAATATTTCCGTTATGTTGTGGACCACCCTTGCACTCACGCTCCGAGAAAAGACTCGTGAGTCGGAGTCGAGCGTGTTACGCGCTCGGGTAATGTGTCGACTCTTGTCACTTAAATATTGGCATGGTTCGCGGATTACCGGTTGAGAACCATTGCTCTAAAGTTTCGTCTTATGTTCGAAATATAGTATTTATGGTCCCCATGTCAATTTTTTCAACTATAATAGATAAAAATGATTATAACTTACAAACAATTTAATACCACACATTAATTATTTTAGTTGAAAGCATATTACAAAAATTTATAACCATTGATAATCACAACTATTTCTTTCCCTAAGACCATTAACCAGTCCGTAGCTGGCAATATTGTTAGCGAACTGAGATGACCAGGAAAAATAATAAAGCTTTCGGCAAACAGCGAGCGTGACGGGACAGCAGCGCGGCATCGACGCGTTTTAATATACATTGAATCTTTGCCTAGCGTCACGGCGCACTATGGTCGATTTTTGTAAAATTGTGGCAAAAAAGGGAAATATCAAATCTTAAAATTGTCAATAGTCTACTTCCTAACATTCTATTCTATTAGTTGGCTGTGACCATTCTGAATTTTTTACTTGTTTTTAATCTCTACGCCATCTTTAAATAAAGCCAAGTTTTCTATGCAGTAAACGTTATTCAATGATAAACATTGTCTTATAAAGATTCCTTGTATTAAAAATTTCTTGTAGATTTTTTTTTTACTGTTTAGTGGGATTAGTGTTTAATCAGGTATGTATATAGTGTTTTATTCATTTATTGAAATTTTGTTTTCTATTTTACTAACACATTTAATCAAGTGTATAAAAATTATAGCAAAGTAGCCATTTTAAAAAGCATTTTTTTATGTTCCGCTAACGACCCTCTTATAATTTGCATCACATTATCTTCTCTAACTGTTTAGTTTTCTGGTTACCAAGAAAAGTTTTGCGACTTTTTGCGCTTTTTTAATAAACTTTAAAATATTAGTGCAGGGTTATAGACTCCACCAGCTTCTTTATTTTTCTAGCTACAAAAACATTTAATTTAAGAAGTTGTAGGATTGTTATCCACAGAGGTTGCAATGTATTTTTAAATTTATACGAGGTAGCTTAACAAAGTGTGAGAAATTATTATTTTTTTTTAATAGAATACCCTATACAGGGTGTCTAGTTTAGGTGCCTTTTTGCCACTTTTGCTTTTTCCGAAATGGCAAGTGCTGCTAGTGCTTTTACCGCGATGAAACATTTCAGTTGTTTCTGAGATACAGGGTGATTTGTTAAAAACACTTAAACTTATTTTGTTGGAATATTTCAAAAACTATTGATTTTCGAGACATACATTAAATATTTTATGAACCACAAACTAATAACTCTGGACAGTTAGAAAGGTCGATTTTTGTATTGTCACTAGTTGGTTAAATATCTTAAAAAGTGAAGGTGATTTAAAGGTTAATGAAGGTGAATTTAACCTTCGATTTACCTTCACTTCACCTTCACTTCACCTTCACTTCACCTTCACTTCACCTTCACTTCACCTTCACTTCACCTTCACTTCACCTTCACTTCGCCTTCACTTTTTATTTCCGTTAGATAGCTCTTGAAAAGTTAAGATAGGAAAGTGAAAGTCGTTTTGCTCTATCTTCAACTGTTTTTGCTTGGTAAATCGTCAAAGTTCAAAAATTCCGATTTTCAATTGTTAATAACTCCCAAACTATTAACTTTAGGTATAGGAATATGACAAGCCAAAATGCTTAGAATTTTATGTAGATTCGAAAAATGCAAAAATATACAGGGTGTCCCATTTAAAAGAACCTGTTTTTGGTGTGCCATGTTTTTTGGCTCACCCTGTATACTTCAAAATAATTTTAAAAAGTAGCTAAAATAGAAGTCTATAACATAGTTTTTGTTTGGAATCAAAATTCTCAATAGTATGGATACTATGGAATCCTGTATATAGGTTGTCGTTCATGCCAAGTTTCGAAACATCCTGTATAAAACTTATTAAGATATTAATAAAGCTTTTGCCACTTAAAATGATTATAATTTGTGTGTTTGTAATTTTTGGAATGATAAAACAACATTTTTGATCTTCTTTTAATTTATGCCACGTTTCAACAATAATCGGCCACTGTGCGGCGCCTTCCCGCCTGGTGTGTCACGGACGTGTTTTTATATTACATTGACGCTCTGATATTCCGCTAATGTCACGTTACACTCGCAATTTGCCGGAAGCTTAAGTGATTGTTGGTTATAACGTTAGGGGCTGGTTATTTTACGTAGTTTAAGTACCTATTGAGAACTTTACAAAAAAAATCGGTTGTCTGCAAAGTTGGTTTACTGATGATAGTTGAACGTGACAACGTCATAAGAAAATACTGATGGAATGGTTGCATTTAAAAAAAAAAGAAATTAAACAATTGACACCACTTTTTACTGCACCTCTTAAATTTAAAATTTAAAATTTGGAAACATAATTAAAATTTAGCTCTAGCTTTTATTTTAATGATAAAAGCTCGAATATTCGACAATATATCACTTAATATATATTTATTATCGAAAGAACCATTACCTTTATCGCCGCAATTATCGTTGCTATGAACAATTGACACCACATTCACTTTTCACTGCACTTCATACTTGACGAAAAAATGTAAATGTATACTCAAGTAGGAGAGAAAAAATGTCGAACGCTGACGAACGCGGAGGCCGATTGTGCCTCTTTCGCGCTCTCGCTTACACTTCAAGCCCTAAAAGAACGCCTCAGAGCGAGGTAATGACGCCGCATAAGTCATGTTTTTTGTGTGTGCAGCCGGCTCCATCGAATAATAAAGCCACTCCTAGACACTACGAACTTCGGCGAATATTTTTCATTCGCCAAACTACGCGGAGCAAAGGGAGAGTAGCTTTGCCTCGCTACGCCTCGCTACGCCTCGCTACGCCTCGCTACGCCTCGCTTCGCCTCGCTTCTCCTCGCTTCGCCTCGCTTTGCCTCGCTTCGCCTCGCTTCGCCTCGCTTCGCCTCGCTTCGCCTCGCTTCGCCTCGCTTCGCCTCGCTTCGCCTCGCTTCGCCTCGCTTCGCCTCGCTTCGCCTCGCTTCGCCTCGCTTCGCCTCGCTTCGCCTCGCTTCGCCTCGCTTCGCCTCGCTTCGCCTCGCTCCGCCTCGCTCCGCCTCGCTCCGCCTCGCTCCGCCTCGCTCCGCCTCGCTCCGCCTCGCTCCGCCTCGCTCCGCCTCGCTCCGCCTCGCTTCGCCTAGCTCCGCCTCGCTTCGCCTCGCTTCGCCTCGCTTCGCCTCGCTTCGCCTCGCTTCGCCTCGCTTCGCCTCGCTTCGCCTCGCTTCGCCTCGCTTCGCCTCGCTTCGCCTCGCTTCGCCTCGCTTCGCCTCGCTTCGCCTCGCTTCGCCTCGCTTCGCCTCGCTTCGCCTCGCTTCGCCTCGCTTCGCCTCGCTTCGCCTCGCTTCGCCTCGCTTCGCCTCGCTTCGCCTCGCTTCGCCTCGCTTCGCCTCGCTTCGCCTCGCTTCGCCTCGCTTCGCCTCGCTTCGCCTCGCTTCGCCTCGCTTCGCCTCGCTGCCTAGCTTCGCCTAGTTTCGCCTCGCTTTGCCTTGCTTCGCCTCGCTTTGCCTCGCTTTGAACTTTGCCGTAGTACGACGGTTTTCCCAGTGACTGTCGAAAGACTAGTCAATATTAAGCGAAAAACCGCTCTCATGGACAGCCGGCTTAAAGGACGCGAAGTTCGGCGAAGTGGCTTCGGTAGCAGCTCCCAGACGTTCCGCTGTTACTTCTATGCACATATTCCATTATTTTGTCTGATCAGTGCAGTGCCAATTTGGGCTTGAGAATTTAATAATGAAGTGGAACAGCGATTAAGTAAATTAATTTTGGATCTCTACCAAAAGAGGAGATACTTTGGAATCCTAAAGATCCAAATCACAAAAACCGAAATTTGATTTACGATGTGTGGGAAAACATTCAAACATGTTTTAGTGCTAATTGTACAGGGTGGTTTTTTTTGTTGGTATTGCAGGGTATAGGCTAAACGGTAAGAGATACAAAAAAACTAATATACGTGTGCCGTTCTCTTTTTGATGTTTAGTTTATTGGCGCAATCAGATCCACGCTAACTTGATTGATTTGGAAGATACAGGGTGATTCTCAAAAATTGACGATTTTTATTATGTCTTATTACTGGGACATTTATGGAGATAGAAGGAAACTTTAAATACAAAAGTTTTATATCTTTTTACGTAGTATCCAGTGGCGTACTTGAAATAAATATGAATGTTTTAATTTTTGAGAAATTACCACAACATGCATTTTTTAAATAGAACACCCTGTATCTAAGTATCACAAAAAAATGCATTTTTCTTACGATTACAACAATATATAACACATACTATTTTGCTTTGCCCAAAGTAGCAGAAACACCAAAAACACATTATTTTTAGTTGGCCATGGATTGAATTATTAATATTCATTTATTTTATGTGTATTAAAAACCCAGTTAACAAAAATACTAAAACTTTAATAAAATTAAACTACTACGGAAAGTAAATATACAATTTTATAAACTAAACAAATACCTAATATATCACAAAAGGTGCTCAAATTGTCTTCCATTCTGCTCGATGCATTTTTGGGCTCGGTTTGTAACGGATCTAGTGGCGTTATATATGTGAATATTTGGTACTCGTCTTATGCAATTAATAAAATTTTCTGTAAGTTCATCCAGAGTATTATTTCGAATTTTATATAGTTCATTTTTAATAAAACCCCAAAAATAAAAATCGAGTGGAGTTAGGTCGGGAGAACGCGGAGGCCATCTGTTTGATCCATAAGTGCCAAGCCAAATTTCACCAAAATTAACAGTAAGTAAGTGCCTTACTATATGGCTATTATGTGCCGGAGCACCGTATTGTTGAAAATATATATTATTTCTTACAGCTAGTGGCATGTTATCCAACTCGGCAATTATACCTTCTTCCAAAATTTGTATATATCCCCCAGCATTTAAATTGTTATAGAAAATCCTGTAGTTTAACACTCTGTTTTGATACAGTGCCACCCATACATGAAACCCAAACCGTCCTTGTTGTATCTCCGCTACCATCTCATGTGGATTTGTGTTTGACCAGTATCGATTATTTTGTCGATTAAAAATCCCTTCGCTGGATACGAAAGCTGTCCATTTATATTTTGAAAAAAATTGGGATTCATATTAATCTGATGCATATACCAATGACAAAATTCTAAGCGCCGTTCTTCATCTCCGGGATGTAAGTTATAAACTTTTCTTATTTTATATGGTTTATATTTATGCTTTTTTAATGTTTTTAACACTTTAGATTTACTTATACCAATATCTTTTTCAATATTACGGCTAGATACCTTCGGTTCAGCAGTAACACAAGCTATCGTGTTTACCTCATCCCTTTCCCTATTTCCTTATTGTAAATATTAGACCTTGGTTTTTCAAATGATCCATATTCGCTTAAATTATGGTACAATCTTTGAAATATTCTTTTGTCTGGCTGTCGTCGCTCTGGATAACGGTCAAAATATAAGTCTAAAGCTGTGTTTTTATCTTTATTACTTTCAATGTAGCACTCAAACATGTTTAATTTCTCATAGTTTTGAAAAATATTCATTTTAAATCTTTTTGTTTTATTATATTCACATACGGACTATAAAAACGAATACCTACTAATAGCTAGTTGTCATTTGATTTTAGGACATGTAAACAAACCAAAACAAAAATCATTCCATGCCCACCTAAAAAAATGGGGTTTTCGGTGTTTTACCTAATTTGGGCAAAACAAAATAGTATGTGTTATATGTTGTTGTAGTCGCAAGAAAAAATGCAATTTTTTGAAATACTTAGATACAGGGTGCTCCATTTAAAAAATGCATGTTATGGTAATATCTAAAAAATTATAACGTTTACATTTATTTTATATTGGCCACTGGATTCTACGTAAAAAGTTATAAAACTCTTGTATTTAAAGTTTCTTTCTATCTTCATAAATGTCTGAGTAATAAGACATAATAAAAATTGACGAATTTTCAGAATCACCCTGTATCTTCCAAACCTATCTATTTAGCGTGGATTTGATTCCGCCATTGAACTAAACATCAAAAAAGAGAACGGGACACGTACATTAGTTTTTTTGTATCTCTTACCGTTTAGCCTATACCCTGCAATACCAACCAAAAAAACCACCCTGTACAATTACCCATTAAAAAAGAAAAAAATTATTGATGGCCATATTCCGCCAGCAACTAAGCAAACTAAGGGCCAGTATAAAATCAGGTGCTGTGTTGTGGGAAATTCTACAACAAAAATATATTTAATTAATTCCTATGAACACATACTTACTTAAATGCCCTAAATTGCTTATTTTTTTAAATTACAGCAGGGTGTTTAAATTTTAGGAAAAATTTTCGTTTTTTTTATAAGGTTTAAGCCAATTTAGATATAGCAAATGCAAAGCGATGCAAATATCTCTTTCACAGGACCATTATTTAATATTGGATTGGGGCGACAAAAATCTCGTCCATTTTAATGCATCCAAAACACAATCATGTTCCTTGTCGCAAAAAGAGTCATCAAATACTCTTCCTTTAATTATGAGAGGCCCAGTTTTGCAGGGCAAAGACACCTTTAATCTTGAAGGCCTCACATTTGAGAATAACCTTAACTGGCATAAACATATGGTATCTATAGCCGCGGCACCTTAAAAAAGCTTGGATTTTTCTTTTAAGACCAAAAGTATTTTTCCTCCTCTAGATTATACACTTTATATGTGTCCCAAATTAAACCTCCCTTGAAACATTGTTCTCATATCTGGGACATGACGTCCCCCACAACCCTTAGTATTCTGGATTTTATTCAAAGAAGAGCTGCTGGCATCATTAACGATCCTTCACTTACAGAAAGGCTTTACTTTCTTGCTCATCGTCGGGCTGTTGAAGATTTATCGCTTTTTTATAGGTACTTCCATGGCTTTTGTTCTGAAGAATTGTCCAGTATAATTCCTCCACTCATGGTTCCCAACAAAGAAACTTGTTTTTCCGCACTTATGCATCCCTATACTGTCCAACTGGATAGGCCCGGACTGCCCACTTTGTTCGTTCTTTTCTCCCTGGAGAATATGGATCCTGCTGCCTGCAGAAGTCTTTTTTTTCTATAATAGCTTGCTCCCGATCTTGATGCGCGTTATTAAAACTTCACAGACTACACCCAAATCCCTTTGGCGATCTCCCCAGCCAAAAATCATAAGAACTTTGATTCTTTTTCGTTCTGAAAGCATATTTAATAAGATTAGTTCTTATACAGTATATCACAAATTGACATAGTGATTACTAAAACAACAGTCAAAATGACAATTAAGGTAGGATAGAAAAGTGACTAGTCGGACCAATTTAATTTTGCAAGCAATTAATGTGCCAAAAATGTTACTTTTCAAACCTTAATTACTCGAAAACAGTTGAAGATAGGCATAAGACAATGTACATGAAATGTGTCTAGAATTGTTCCTAACATCCAAAAATGACAAAATATGCAGGTACACCCTGTATAAATTATTTTCTTTCAAAAATTATAAACCTAAAAGCTAAATCCACGTGACCAAGTGTTTTTTACTCAGGCGCTTTGTTCACCTGAAAAAGGTACTTTTTCAGGCTTTATGGCCTTACTGTATTTTAAATTTACAATACAAATAAGTAAAAATCTGAACATATAAAAATTAAATAGACACGTGTACGGATAATATACTTGTTGTATTAATTCCTATATTAAGACTTAAATTTATTAGGGATAAAAAACCCATTTAAAATACGAGCCAAATAATTCTCTTTTGAAATACTGTTTAAAAAATTTTATTCTTTAATACCAAAATTTTAATTGCATTTTTTAAAGATATAAAATCCATTTGAGTTAAAATTATTTATAAACGTATTATAAAGATAGACATTTAAAACATGTATCTTCATCTATTACTTGAACCTAAAAGTTTGTAATAATATTTTCTGTAAATTTTTGCCCCTCATTTGTAAAGAATTACACAGAACTGGCTTTCATCTAAGATAATCATAGTTTCACTAAGTATAATTTTCTTTGCTTTTATGTCGTATTGCCACAGCTTACTGGTAAGCAAGAGAAGGAAGCTGCTTTGCAAAAGTATGGTAAATAATAAGGTTATCGACCCTTCTTTAAATGGAATCAAGAATGCTATAAAAAAGACGTCATTTTTTATACATGGAAACAATATTTAAGGCAGGCTTTGGTTTGTGATACCTACGGATTGTATTGACTAGAACAGAAATTTCCAGTCTTATTTGTACTGTGACGCCGTTCGGAATTTGAAATTTTCTTACGAAGCGCCTACACCGTTAAAAAAATACATACCAGTTTTAATACTACTTAAGTAATAGGTTACCGGAAAAAATGTTTTTGTACATTTTTAATTTTTTAGAAATTGACCAAGCCAAAATATAGGCTTAAAAATAAATTACAAAATATACCAATGTAAAAACTATGCTTTACAAAACGATTCTCCATTTTTTTTTGCTCTACGGCTATTTTTGATCCGTATTTGTTCCTTATTACAGAAACTGTAAATTGTATTGCACCTTTAATGCTACAAAGATATTTAGTACCTATGTGATGAAAACAAGGATTAATTTGTCCTTGTCTAAATAAAGCTTTAAGCTGGAGTTATATTGATACTTTTCAAAGTGATTGATTAGTGATATCAATTGTTATGTAAACACTATGTTTAGAGAGGGATTTAGCATTTATATTAATTTCTTTTATAGAATACCTTCAATCGACTTGGTCGCATCTACCCGTGACGCCACTGGAACGACGCTGCGGGGCCCTAAGACGTCGCAACGAACCGTTTGGAAAGCCCTGCAGCGGGACTCCGTGTACTGTAGTATTCTACAAATCTACTTCATTCTACCTCACTCGCACTCGGTGTTCAAGAAATCACGTTTGAAGTCGATCAAATTGGTCGCCTATAAGGAAGGTCTCTGAACATGTCAAATTCTACCAAAATTTTAAAAAGTCGTACATAACGCAAATATAAATTTAGGTGTTCATTAGTTTGCCATGATTTATATATTTATTTGGTTGTTTTTGTGTCATTAGAATGCAAAAATTTATTTTATTGTTTTTTACAATAATAGAAAAATATAATTTTAGTTCTAGCCATGTGTTTACTGTCCAACCAATGTGACCTTAATTTTAGCAAAGATTCACAATTGTATAAGGGTAATTGGTTATTGATTTTTTTAGTATAGATAAATACACACACATACATATATTTTTGTTTTACTGATTTAAATTATTAACAGTAGGGAACATTGATAGTTATTTATTTGAAAAAAGGTTAAGTTAATTTTCAGAAAAATTTAATTTTACAAAAGGAGGCAGTATACAATAGACATAATAACTGCTATTGCCATCGTGCAAAATTGACTCCAAGAGTAAAAGAAAATAAAATTAAACAAAAATCGATTAAGGACCTAACCCTTTTTTGTTCCGTGTTAAAAACAATAATAAAAACTCAATTGCTCAATTGCTTTTTATTATTAATTTTTCAAAAAAAACTTGAATAAAGTCTCTGCATATGCTGAAAGTCACAAAACACTGATTAAAATTTTAATAAATCCTAGTATTTTTTCGAACGACACATTCGAAGTTAACCAACAAGAACCCGTTTTATTATTCTCAAATTGCATTTCCTAAGTATATAAACTAAACTCTGTCCAAGTTACATATGAAAAATTTTCATCATCAATTGATAATTGATAATAGATAAAATATACAGGGTGTCCCATTTAAAAAAAAAACAACTTTGTGTTATAACTTTAAAATAAAAGTCGATGGAAAAAATATAGGTTCGCTACTGAATTGTGTGAAAAAATACCTAAAACTTTTTCATCTACATTTTTTTCTACCCTTGATATCAAGCGAGTTACAAGTGCCTGGGCAAATTGTCAAAATTTAAAAGACACTCTGTATCTCCAAAACAAATCAAGTTGACCATGATTTGCTTTCGCCATTAAATTTGTATTAAAAATAGAAGGAATGTAAATATAATAATAATATTATGGCGCAAACTCAGGGGTGCGTAAATTTTCCCCATACTGGGTTTATTTTCTGATTTCTCGGCAGTCCTCAGTGTTTATACAGGGTATTGCGGTAAAAAAAAGAATAAGGGCTTATTCTTAAGCTTATTCTATTAAAAAGTTTAAAATAACATAGGATCGGAAATTGCATTGTTTTCAAAAAAAAAAAAAAATTGGACGTAAACTTTTTTAAAACTTAAAATTTTTAATAATATATTCTAAGAATATCTACTACTCAATACAACGTCTTGTTTTTTTTAATTAATTGGTTAAAAAACATTATTTTGGATATCTCTAATAGTCCGTGGGCCAGTAATGAAATGGACTTTATCATAAGAACACTTTAAAACCTTTTTGGGGTGGTTCCTTTTGACGAGTCTACCACGAATTTTCATACAGCCATATATAGAAGCGGCGCATTAACCCAGCCTGTCAATGTCAAATGTTTCGGCTATTGAACTGGGCAAATGCATCACTTATTTTGTCGGATAAGTTTACCACAATGTTTAACATGCAATTTTTAAATATTTTAAAAATTTAAGTTAATAAATTAGGGCCTAAATTAGCTCCTTAATCTTAATAAAAATCGGTTAAGAGATATGTAAGATATTAAGAAAAAAACAGATTTTTTTTTTAAAGTTTAATACCTTGTATCTTGAAAACGTCACATCTCTGGTATGCTTATATAAGCTTTTTTCATAAAATTAGCTCATAAATTTCTAAGCCTTTATTTTTTTATCGTTACTAGAAAACGCTTAAAAAGAAAAAAGTTATAGGCGTGAGCCACATGCTAGGGACATCCGGTATATGATTGATTTGTTTAAACAATGTTAACATATTTTAATCTTTATACGGTTTTATATAAAATTCCTATCAGTAATCATTCTATTTATTATCATGCCGTGGGCTTGTCCCGGTTTAATCATATTTTTACAACAAAAAAGTGACTGACAGTGTCTTTTAATTTAAAAACCAAATATTGAAGTACAAAGTTATATTTGAACATTTGAAAAATTTACAACATGATGGTAAGTTGTCGCTTTTTTCATTATAAAGGTCTGGCCATGCATAATCGCACCAAGGCCGCACCAAGCCTGGTGTCACAATTAGTGTGGGGCAGATTAATTTGGAAAAACTCAAATGCACTTTTAATGCCCTTCAAAATATAAAAAGTATCTTTGTCAAGCTGAGTCAGAATTTTATAAATATTATCTTTAATACCCTTAAACCGATTTGGTTAAAATTTGGTACGTTTGCTTGATGTAATAAAGCACTTGTAAAACTTTAACTAGATTGACTTTACTGGATACAGTGGCATATCAGTGGGCACCGCAGTCTATACTATTGAGAGAAAAGTTTACGCCATTGGCTTTTAATGTGTTTTTTTTCCTATGAAGGAACTAAAAGTATAAATTTTTAGTGTCGGACATTCTTTTTTGTAGCTGGCTTCATATTAAGACATTTATCAAATACCGACTTTAAAAAATGGTTGTTGCTGATTGTTCTTTTTTTTATGTTCGTGACATCTTACGAAGGCTTATGCCTTGGATGTTAAACCCATTTTTTACCCTATTCCGTCAACGTTATCCAAGCACTGAAACATGCAGTTTTGCATTTCACAGCACCATTTAGACAACGCGGTGTGCCACCATGGACGTTATTTTAAAATAGCTGCTACCTAGAATTGGCAGCGCTTTATGTATCTACAGAGTGATTCTTTACCTATACGCATAAACTATGAAAATTATTGCTAAGGGGAAAAATAATAACGAATAACAAAAAAAAAAATTTTAGTTCGGGAGATAAATAATCATATATATAAAAAAACAATTCTCAAAACAAATATTGACTGATAATGAAAAATAAGTGTAGTTACCTATTTTTTGTGTCAGAAATCATTTGATATAATAATTTTAAGACACAATTTAAACTCCAACCACGTTAAAATACATTCACAACAACCTCGACTAATAGGAGAGTACTAGCTCTCATACAAAACATTACCTAAACTTGTTTATTAGTTTAGTTTTTATAAAGAACAAGAAAATTAACTGATTATTCCGTAACAAAAAATACTTTAGGTTTTTTTTTTCATTATTTTTTACCCTTAGAATTGACGTT
The DNA here is from genome assembly GCA_014170235.1 of Listronotus bonariensis. Lineage (NCBI taxonomy): Eukaryota > Metazoa > Arthropoda > Insecta > Coleoptera > Curculionidae > Listronotus > Listronotus bonariensis. The sequence goes on along the minus strand of JACEGR010001370.1, from coordinate 53,811 downwards.
CTTTGTTTTATTTAAAATAATTGATTTAATCTTCCCAAGTAAAAATATCCTACTAATTCCTGTTTTAATTATTAGTCGTTATTTGTCTTTAGCAATAATTTTCCAAGTTTATGCTAAAGCTTAAGAATCACCCTGTATATTTCCTTGTTTAAATTAAACAAATTTTCCTGCTTATTTCTGTTTCTTTTTATCCAAACTTTAAGTGAAGTATAGGTAAAACTGTGTTACCTTATTTGTGAAGGTTTATTTTACGATTAGGTGTAATTGACAGTGTAGTATAACAGAATTATATACTGCAATTTTATTAAATACAAAACTTTTTGCACCGCATCCCCTACATTTCACCAACGAGACGCACGACTGCGGGCTTGTTGCGGTTATGTGTGGCCAGACCTTAATAAGTAAGGTAGACATTTAATAAATAAGAATTCGTTATAATAAACTTTATATTTAGACTCAGACTCAGACTCATAACAGTGCTTTATTTGTGACCTTTTTGTTTTCATTTTATATATCTTGCAATACATATACTATTTCTACATTACACTTTCCTTATTAAGGAATGGTAATGGTAACCAGCCAGGAAGGCCGGAGCTGATGGTCGCTCCTGGGTGGTAAGAGGGATATTTTCTTTGTTAGCTGCTTACAGCAGCTGTAAGCACTTTAATTTTTTGACAAATCAATGACTTCAGTCTTACAGCAGCTCACAGCGGTTGTTAGCGGCGTCGGGAGACTGTCTAACTACTGTCTAACAGAATGAAAAAACAAGGAGGTGAAAATGTAACCGAATTTGTCAAACAAAATTAACTAAATGATTACTAATAACAATAACAATAGTGTGTGTGGGAAACCATGTAAAGGATTAATTTACCTGCCATTAAAAATATTGGACATTTTTGTTTTAAAACTGGAGTTGCCATTTATTAGGATATATTATTATTATTTTTTATGTTATTTGTCATTGGCAGTAAGCGCTTTTATTTTTTCGATTCACATTATAATGACGTCAGCTGTTAGACAAGCTTGTTAGCAGCTGTAAGTCAGAAAAATTAGAAAAATATCCCTAAGATATAACTGATTTTAGTTATATTCGTACCGGCGTTTTCCGAGGAAATCATACAAACGCCATAAGCAGTTGATTCTACCCCTGGGTCCTAATTCTCAAGCATAAGAGAACGGACTCGATCACATTGCCAAAATGATCGTTCACTTCCCGGGCTGTTTTCCTTACAGTCGCGTAATGGAAGCAGTCGTTTGCGTTCAAGAATACCTATTGAAGCTTTTCGAGAGAACTCCGCCCACTTTTCTCATGAGAACGCTGTTCCCCAGTTTCAAGAATATAAGCCCTGGGGTTTTTTGAGAGATGTCTTTATTTTAGTTTTCTCTATAGTAGTTTGTGTTTGTAGTGTCCACATAAAAAGTTAAGAAAAATACCTGTTTGATACTTTATTATATTTAGTTGTTTTTAACATTATACGAGAGGTCCGACCACCGATCGAACGTTATATTCTATGCATATATACTACATTTTTGCCACAGGGTCCCCAATCTTGAAACTGGGGAACAGCGTTCTCATGAGAAAAGTGGGCGGAGTTCTCTCGAAAAGCTTAAATAGGTATTCTAAAACGCAAACGACTGCTCCCATTACGCTACTGTAAGGAAAATAGCACGGGAAGTGAACGATCATTTTGACGATGTGATCGAGTCCGTTCCCTTATGCTCGAGAATTATAACCCAGTGGAAGGGGGGTTCTGACAACACCTGCAGGTGCTCGCCCTCCAGGCCCCTTGTCACTTCGCTTGTGTACAAGAACTGGAATATACACGTTTAACCACTTCAGGGTTCTTATTCTTAAAACTGGGGAATAGCGTTCTTATGAAAAAAGTGGGCGGAGTTCTCTCGAAAAGCTTAAATAGGTATTCTTGAATGCAAACGACTGCTCCCATCACGCGACTGTAAAGAAAACAGCCCGGGAAGTGAACGATCATTTTGGCGATGTGATCGAGTCCGCTCTCTTATGCTCGAGAATTAGGACCCAGAAGGATAATAGCGATGACCCACTGCTAATACCACTTATTATGAAAGGAGCTCGCTTAATCCCTATTGTCACCTTAACTGTAAAACCACCTAACTCCAGTTTCTATTTAAAAAATGTGATATTGTTGCCATCTTTTATAAGGCTAAAGATGGCATCACAGTTTTTATCAAAACTGGAATTAGATGGTTTTGCAATTAAGGTGACGTTATGAAAAGTGGCTTTCGGTTATTATTATTATTTTTTTTATTTTATGTCTCAACTTCTTAATTAAATCATTTAACTGTCTCTGTAGCTGCAGCGATTTGCGAGATTCCTGTCCCAAACATCGAAAAAAATTCCACTTGTATAATAAATTGGTATAAAATTTGCAGCGTCATATATCAATACGAGCTTACATTATTCAGTGCGTGTTTTAACTTTAAGTTGAATATAAGAAAATAATTGTTAGATAACTGTTTATGTATATTAGTTTTTTACTATGGCTTACTACATTTCAGTTGTAAAATCCTTACATAGCTCTTAAAAAAAAAGGTTTACACACTTAAAGACATTGCCAAATCCCATTTTTTAAATTTTTATGTTAAATGTGAAAGAAAATATAAAAATTAAAATTAATTAGTTTAATACAAAGTAATTAGTGATTTTTGATTGGCAGTTATTTAAAATATCAAAAACTAAGATTTGTGAATCGACCGAAAAAAAAATAAAAAGCGGTTATTGTGAGTTAACCGATTTCTAATTTTTCTTGAGATTTGGCTTATAATTTGTTGCTGACTATTTACACCTTCACAAATAATTTCGTAAGCAGCAACAAATTTTGTCTTTTAAAACTTTGCAAAAATTTTGTATCAAAATTTGCACATTGAACTAAAAATTAAAACTTAAAATTTTTTTTTTGAGATAAATTTTTTAGACATCGTGTCTAACCTAATTTTTTATGCTTTTTTGTGCACGAAGCGTAAGCCGAATGCGACAAATTAACGAGTGTAAAAAAGTAATTTTTACACAAGTAATGCACACTATTTATCATGCGACCACAAATTATTCTTCAATAAAAAAGTTTGTTTGTCTTCACACAAAAAAGGAAAACAAATAATAACTTTGCAACCAACCAACGGGTACTTAAAATGTTTTAAATTTTGAAGTTTAGTATAATTTTATTATTGGCATAGTATTCTTTTATTTGTACAAATTAGGTCTAAAATCAACGAAATATTCACTTTGTTTTAAAAACATTGTTTTAAAAATCCTGGTATATATTAAATTTGTTTGTTGGATTTTTAGTTTTGACAGGTGCAGGTGTCCATATTATAAAAGATCAAAATCATTAAAATCATCGATAATTAAAAGTGTCTTTAGTACATTCTGATCAGTATCGTCGATTTTGAATAATAAATGTTTCCCATGGAGTCTTCCGACGAGGAATTCCCTGAATCCATTCTAAAAGCAGCCAAAATAGCAAATTTAGATTTGTTGCCGTCCAAGTCGAAGCACATGTACGAGAAAGAATATACAGAATTTACAAGCTGGTGTGGCGAGAAAAAAATCAAAAGTATGAAAGAAGAAACTTTATGGCAAATTTCGCGGAACTTGCTAAGACATGTAAGCCCAAAACCTTATGGTCAAGGTATTCCATGTTAAAAAGTGTCATTAAGATCGAAAAGAACATTGATTTAAGTAAATATTTCAAAGTTACATCATTTTTGAAGAAGCAAAATGTGGGATTTAGACCCAAGAAGGCCAAAATTTTCTCGAAAGATGAAATAGCAAAATTTATTAATGATGCTCCAAACAATGTTTATAAGCGATGAAAGTAGCTACAATTTTCGGACTAGCTGGTGCGTGTCGTTGAGAAGAATTGATGAAAATTAGCATTTATGATATTGACGATATGGGGAATCTTTTAATTGTAAATATTCCAGACTCCAAAAACCATTCTAGCCGAAGTTTTGTCATTTCCGAGGAAATTGAAAATGGAAAATATCTAGCTTTGTATAGAAAGTATTTTAGTTTACGGAAGCCCGAAACACCACACAAAAGATTTTTATTAATTACAAAAAATTGGCTTGTAGTGTCCAGTGCATAGGAATAAATTCTTTTGGTAAGATTCCCTCTGAAATAGCTACCTATTTACGTCTTCCAAACCCAGAACTTTACACGGGACATAGCTTTCGCTGTTCTTCAGCTACAATGTTAGCTAATTCTGGTGAAGGCATAACGAATATTAAAAGACCTGGAGGTTGGAAGTAATCCTCCGTTGCAGAAGGCTAATAAGAAAGCTCTACAAGTTTCAAGACGGTCTTTTAGCAAGCAACAATGTGTCTCTGTTACCTGTAACGACGACCGGTTCAATTGCACCTCAACAGCAAACTCCAACTCCGCAACTTACCCACAACAACTTGCCTCTGCGATCCATTTGCAAAATGCTACCAACTGTTCTTTTACGATTAATGTTGTTAATAATAATAAGCAGTAATAGTAAAAATTAATATTATCAAATGGTTGTCTAGTTTGACTTTTTCCACACACTCGTAGAACAAATAGCGTTCCAAACACGTGCCGAAAGTGCCTTTTCCGCACACTTTCAGCACTAGTTAGGAAATATAATATTTTCTCAATGCGGTACGTTAGACTGTTTAACAATATTGTTATATCAAAAATCACGTACCTTGTAGCTTTAATCATTTAAGAACTTAAAAGGCCTTAGTTACAAGTATCATTGATTTCTTAATATAATTCTAATTAACAGCCTGATAGTTCCAAATTTATTTTAAATAATAATACAATAGTGATGACATATTTATATGATACTTTTTCCTACGACCACTTGTGAAAATAGCAAATAGCACACTGGTTTCATGCATAGAAAATGCGTTATATCACACTAGTGTTGCAAAGTACTTTACAGCACTAGTGTTGCAAAGTACTTTACAACACTCGTGTGATATATATTATGATGTCATTCTAAAAACTGCTTTTGGTTTTGCAAGTGACATATTTATTGTAGTGATAGTAAAAAAACCTTTTACTTACCTTAAACAGTAGAACCCAAATTAGCAAAAATCATCTTATTAACGTTAAGTTACTACACAGTATAAGCTTTCTTCTAATATTAAAAGAGTAATAATAAAATTTCCGCAAAAATTAAAACATAAACAAAAATAGACATAACCACAAAAAACAACTTTCACTGACTGCTCGCTCAGTGGCACAGTGTTGTCAGGTAAGTAGATCAAATTAAAAATCTTCCTTCTACCTTTGAGCACGCACTTTATAGAGGCAGCCTTGCCGCTTGACTGTTCGACCTAAAGCGCCAGAGAAAAAAACTCCTATAGATCAAATTCCTTTCTCTCTGTCTTCGTGTACTCAAACAACTAGTTAAATCTTTTTTTAATCCCTTAATTAAACCTGAGGCTAATACACACTTTATGAATCCACTTTCTTTTATCCATTCATAAATAGAATTAGAATCTTCCGACGTTGCCAAATGCTTTCCATATTTTGCATGGTATAACTGACGTTTAGTAGTCGTTTTTTTCTTACTTTTAGGACTTTAGGTCATGTTATGCATTTACAATTTTCATATTTTTTATATTTTTTCTGAAAAAATATAATTTTTACGTAATTTTACATGTAATGTTCAGTTTCATTAACTCGTTTTACCAATTTTACACCACCCAGCACCCTTTTCATTCCCCAGTCCCGTTAGTTTGTTTACTGATATTTTTTAAAAATCGGAATATTTTGGATATGCGCCACTTACGTTTTATTTAGAAGAGTGTGTAAAATATGTAAGTAACAATAATTTTTAAAAAACCCTTAAAATAGTAGAAAACCGTATTAAACTATTACCGTTATTACCTAACCAAACCATACAATTTTCATTAAGTGAATTCCAAAATAATAAAAGTTATATTTAATGCTTCTAGGTAGGTGATTTTCGATGTAAAAATATTGTCAAAACAGTATAATATAGCAGTAAAGAATAGTACATATCACACTAGTGTTACAAAGTAAAAATCACCCTAGTGTTGCAAAGTTCTCAATTTTTTTATTTTTTCTGTAAAGACAAACTTTAATTTTTTTGGTGACATTTGTGGTCGTAGGAAAAATAATTTTCCTACGACCACATGAGAAAATAGTAAATAGCACACTGTTTTCATACATAGAAAATGCCTTATATCACACTAGTGTTGCAAAGTACTTTACAACACTAGTGTTGCAAAAGTATAATATAAAGCTGTCATCGCTGTCATTGTTATTTAAAATAAATTTGGAGTTATCAGGCTGTTATTGAGATCTACATTGAAAAAGCCATGCAATATTTTTTAATGAGGACCTTTTAATTCTTTTAATTCTTAAATGATAAAAAGCGACTAGGTAGGTGATTTTTGATATAAAAATATTGTTAAACAGTATAATATATCGCAGTAAGGAAAAGTATATATCACCCTAGTGATGCAAAGTTTTCAATTGTTTTCTTATTTTTTTCGTGAAGACAAACAACTTTTATTGTTTTTTTTGTGAATAACTTTTGGTCGTAGGAAAAATAGTGTACATTACTTGTGTGAAAATCACTTTCTTACACGCGTGGGTTTGTCGCACTTGGCTGACGCCTCGTGCAACAATATTCCCACTCGTGTGAAATAAGTCATTTTCCACCCTTGTAATGTAATATACTATTACAGTACTCGTGTGAAAATGACTTTCTTACACTCGTGGGTTTGTCAATATTCCCACTAGTGTGAAATTAGTCATTTTCCACACTTATATTGTAATATACTATTCCTACGGCCACTAATGAAAATAACATAAAACTCACTCCTTGATCCTTTAGAAAACGAATAATATCAAACGCGTATTGAAATCTACTTTTCATCACGTGTTGAAAAGTACATATGACAGATGCTTAATTTCCGTTAAAAAGATATTTTCAGTATATTTTTAACAAACTTAAGGTTTTGACTTACCAATGCTAACACACATTATCTTTTTTCAAATATTTTCATTTTAACTTTATGGTAAAGGTTTATTAGTTAAATTATAGACATTATTTTATAGCAAATGCTTTTAATAATAATAGGCAACTCATTAAACGATGGAAGTGTCTAAAGCTTCAAATGCCAAAGTAGGGATCTCGATTTGTTAAATTTTAACCTAACCACAAAATGCCAGGTGATTTTTTTTCTAAATAAATTATACCTTGTTAGAAAAAGGCTAATTTCTGGTAAAATAAAAATTAAATTGCCATTAAATTAGAGTCGAAATTTAATTTAATCCATTTGGGACTGTAAGTTTTGTTTAGTGATAAGGTGTTTTTACGCAATTTAAAAAACTTAATTAAAGAAATTACAGTGCATACACTTTTGTAAGGAAACTGAAATAAAAATACTAAATACTTACATGCTTCGACATACAATTAAAGGTAATTTCTTCATTTGGATTTTATGGCATTGACATTGATTTACGTCTAAGCTTTTGTCAGATCATCTTGTCTGTGTTTAAATTAATGATATAAAAAAACCAACATAGGATTTTTGGTATATAAATATTTTTTGGTCGTAGGAAAAATATTGTACATAACTTGTGCCAGAAGGGATTTTTACACGCTTAGTATTGTCGAACTCGGCTATCGCCTCGTGCGACAACATTCCCACTCGTGTGAAATATATCACTTTTGACACTTGGTATGTAATATACTATGGCAACTCTAGTGTGATTTTCTATGAATGAAAACAGTGTGCTATTTGCTATTTTGACATTTGGTCGTAAGAAAGAGTTTTTTGGTTGGTGCATGCAATATTTTTAAGTGAAGACCTTGATAAATTCTAAAATGGTGATTGTTATACCGGGTGTCCTAACTTTATTTATACGCCAAATAACTTCGCCCCTGTATAAGATACGAAAATAAACTTAATATAAAAATATTTATTCGTATACACCCTTTCTACTAACAGTACTAGTTAATATACAGGGTGTCTCAAAAACGTAATTTTTTTGTAATGTAGTTTTTTTTTAATGGAACATGTATATTTTAACAAATTTTGACCCTGTATTAAATTTTACATCAGAAATGTATAACATACTAAACGTCAATTATTGCTGATTTTTAAGATATCAACAGTATGCTGATCTACTCATTAACGATTAAAAGTAAAGAAAAAAATATTAGTTTGGATCTAATTGTTTTAATAATTATGTCACTGTCAGAGTGACAAATAATATAATAATATGTATTTAATAATTACCTTCCATTGTAAGAACTACTAATAGGAATGTTAGCAATTTAGTTTCTTTAGATACATATGTATTTAATTGCACTAAAAACAGCAATACGTCAATTATGGCTGGTTTTTAGTTCTGGTTGGTAAGTAAATATGTATCTAAAATAAACTAAATAGCTGACTTACCGATCTGTAGTTTTAACCATAAAAGTTATTTGTTACGTGTTATTATATAATTGTTCACTGTGACAGTGACAGAATTATTTAAAAATAATTGAAACCAAAATATTATTTTTTTCACTTTCAATTGTTAATAAGTATATCAGAATACTGCTGATATCTCAAAAATCAGCAATAATTGAGGTTAAGTGTGTTTTACATTTTGGATGTGGAACTTAATACAGAGTCAAAATTCGTTAAATTATACAGGGTGTTCCATTAAAAAAAACCTACTTTACGATGGAAATTATATTTTTGAGACACCCTGTATATCAACTAGTACTTTCAATAAAAAGAGTCAATCCAAATAAACATTTTTTATTTTAAGTTGATTTTTGTATCTTGTACAGGAGCGAAGATATTTCGTGTATAAATAGAGTTGAGACACCCTGTACAAAGCTACTAGGTAGGTGAATTTTAATATAAAAATATTGTCAAATAGAATAACACCCTAGTGTTGCAAAGTTTTCAACATAAAATTATAATTTAGTTTTTGGTAAATAATTTGTGGTTGTAGCAAAAATATGGTACATTACTTGTGTGAAAATTACTTTTTTACACTTGTGGGTTTGTCGCATTCGGCTAACGCCTCGTGCTACAATATTCCCACTCGTGTGAAATTAGTCATTTTCCACACTTGTAATGTAATATACTATTCTTACACTCGTAGGTTTGTCACACTCGGCTGACGCCTCATGCCACAACATTTCCACTTGTGTGAAATTTGTCACTTTCCACACTTGTAATGTAATATAACATTAATAATTTAACCAATAAAATACATACGTATGTGTGCAAGTCTTAGGCGGTTACTATCTATTAAATGTGGTATATTTTTAAGACTCTTTAATGGATTATAGTATCTAAAGAGATATAAAAATTTAATTACTGCTTCGCAAAGGAGAGAATTACCTCAACAAACGGATTTATATTTACTTTGTACCATAAAACGAAAACAAAATAAGTGGGATGTTAATTCATAACTTGACACCTGGTACATTTGGGTAGGATATTGTACACAGGGTGTTTTATTTAAAAAGTATAGTATCTAAAAAGATATAAAAATTTAATTACTGCTTCGCAAAGTACAGAAGTACCCCAACAAACGGATTTATAATTACTTTGTACCATAAAACTTTAAAAAAATAAGTGGGATGTTAATTCATAACTTCACACCCGGTACATTTGAGTAGGACATTGTATACAGGGTGTTTTATTTAAAAAGTATAGTATCTAAAGAGATATAAAAATTTATTTACTGCTTCGCAAAGTACAGAATTACCCCAACAAACGGATTTATATTTACTTTGTACCATAAAACGAAAACAAAATAAGTGGGATGTTAATTCATAACTTGACACCTGGTACATTTGAGTAGGATATTGTATACAGGGTGTTTTATTTAAAAAGTATAGTATCTAAAGAGATATAAAAACTTAATTACTGCTTCGCAAAGTACAGAATTACCCCAACAAACGGATTTATAATTACTTTGTACCATAAAACTTAAAAAAAATAAGTGGGATGTTAATTCATAACTTCACACCCGGTACATTTGAGTAGGACATTGTATACAGGGTGTTTTATTTAAAAAGTATAGTATCTAAAAAGATATAAAAATTTAATTACTGCTTCGCAAAGTACAGAATTACCCCAACAAACTGATTTTTAATTAATATGTACCATAAAATAAAAAAATAAGTGGGATGTTAATTCATAACTTCACACCCGGTACATTTGGGTGGGATATTGTATACAGGGTGTTTTATTTAAAATGTATAGAATCTAAAGAGATACAAAAATTTAATTACTGCTTCGCAAAGTACAGGATTACCCCAACAAACGGATTTATAATTACTTTGTACCATAGAACGTAAAAAAAATATAACTTGACACCCGGTTAATTTAATTTGTAAAAATGGATTTTATATTAATAAACGAAATACTACATATAATATATAATAATTAAAACCATTAGTTTTACAACGTTTTCAGGTTGTTTTTGCTTCATTCCAATAAGATAAGATATCGGTTTTTTTTTATATGACTGATAAGTCTAAATTTATTTTACGCGACAAAATTTATTTATTTTACTTAAGTTATAATTAAATATTTTTTTACAAAATCGGTATTTTTTACTAAGAAATCAAAAGCTACTTATATTTTTGCTAGTAATTGTTTTGTTCAAAATGGTATTACTTTTCTTTGCCTCGACATTTTATGATTCTAGTTTTTAATCTTTCATATTTTTGGCAAAAAAAGGTATACTGGATAAATACCGCTACGAGCAACCGTTTTAGAGGTATTTTAGATTAGACGTTTTATTTCGCATTAAAGGTTTTTTTTTCGCATTCCTTTACGCTTTATTTAGGCTTTCCGGGTTTCTATAAAAGGTCTGTACAAATTGGCACTACAATATTATTACGCCAAAAAACAACGATTTAACCCAATTTGCCTTAGTTAAAGAGTTGATCATTTGTGAGGAGTCCAAGTAACATTTCGAGTAAGTAATTGCTTTAGATCGTTGTATTATGGCCCAAAGAGTTTGGAATAGCTTTTTAGTACAGACCTTTTGGACACTATCAGGATACCTAGATAAAGTGTAAAGAAGTGCAATGGCAAATTTTTGTATGATATAAAATGTTTTTTTATCTGAAATATTTCAAAAACGGTTGCTTGCAGCGATATTTCTCAGGTATACCTTTTTGTGCAAAACATATGGAAAAATAAAAATTTCTTATTAAAATTAGAAACCTAAGCCAAGAAGAAGGTGGTTTCCTCTACATTTTACGACAAAAACATTCGCATATTTCGATTCTGTACGCTAAACAACTTTTCAATACCAAATTTTGTGAAAAAATCGGTTGTTTGCAAAGTCGGTTTACTGACGATAGTTAAACGTGACAATGTCATACGAAAATACTGATGGAATGGTTGCATTTTTCAAAAGAACACTAAACAGTTTACACCACTTGACTTTTCACTGCACTTCCTACTTGACTAACACATGTAAATGTTTATTGTATAGCAGCTATTCACGCGGACCGCTCAATGTAGGAGAGAAACAGATGTCGAAAGCTGCCAAACGCGGAGGCCCATTGTTTTCTCTTCCGCGCTCTCGCTTGCACTTCAAGCTATACATGGAACGCCGTATGAGTAAAGTTTTTGTGCTTGCAGGCAGCTCCATCGAATTATAAGACGTTATTACGTCAAAAATGTTTTATAAAAATGAAATATTTAAAAATAATTAAAATAAATTTAAAAAATTGATACCCTGTATCTTGCAAACGATATACTTTTCGACCAAGGTAAATCATCATAACTTTTTATTTTGACAGAAAACCCAAACTTTTTTTAATTTTTAACACCTTGTAGTTCAAAAACTAAGAGGCTTAGGACTCCGTTGTAGAATCGCCAAGTAAAGTTTGTCGGTTAAGTTACTGGACACTCTGTATGTATGTAGGTAATTTTAAGTAGTAGTAGTAAACTTTAATGTCGATTGGTGGCTAAAAGGTTAGGTTTATCGACTTAAATAAAAAGCACCTTATTTTTTAATTTTTTAATTGTCTATAAAATGGATCCCCAGGTTTGCGATATCTGTAAAAATAAAAAGTTATGATGTAAATAAATTTTAAGTTTCAGGTTAAGTTTCCTCTGGCGGTATTAAAAAAGTACTTTTATCTTTAAATTTTAGAATCTGCAAAGCTTGATTTGTGTGACAAATGTCAACAAGATCGGGTAAAAATAAATGAAATATGGCGAAATAACAAAAATAAAAATTAAACTTTTAACACCTGTAACTTGGTGCTCAGGAGCATTTCGTTCTACTATTATGGCGTTTTTCTTTCCCTTGCCCCTCATGCACCAGCCCCTCTTTTGGTTTTTGTGCTTCAAACGTGTTTTTTTATGGTTAAGGATGGATTTTTAAAATTATTTGTTTAAAATGGAATTAGATATTAAAAAGAGATTAATATTATAAAGTCAAGAAAGGTTAAAAAAACGAAATTTTAAAGTTTCTTAAAGATATCTCTCTTTCCTTGTCTAAGGATGCGTTTCAGTGATAACTTTTTATAGCAGATCAAGAGCTTCAAGCCCTGGAGCGGGACGTACAAAAATTTTCGTCACTGGAAATCTACCCTGGATAGCTCAGTAATATTAGTAGTTTACTTTGAAATGAGAGATAATAAGCTGAAAATACGTATACATTTTCTGTTTGGCGTTTCAAAAGTTGTGTCAAAAGTCTTATAAAATACCTTGTTTGCGTCGTTCTCGTGTCTCGGTTTCTATTGCTCCAGTGATAATAACACTGATAGTTAAAATTATGGAACGCACAATTTTCAATAATTTTTTATTTAACATTTTTCAAACGCTTACCCGTTTTTAAAATAGAAAACGGAGAGCTCGTAGCCCTGTGCCTTTTATACTATATTACGAAATTTTGCAGAAATGGCGTCTTGTCTTAGCTGGGCAGTATTTATTTCTTATAATTTAGGTACTCCGCACATGGGTCGGTGAAACAGCGACGAGACCGAGATTCGACGAGGTTTCGACAGTTCGACGAGCTTTCGACAGTATGTACGCATATATTCGTGTTTGAAGTGGCGACAACCGTACAGAGACAAGCATACGTTTAATGGTCCATTTGTACTATATTCTCAGCCAATGAAATCATGTCTATCGGAGAGCTCTAATGTTTCCCGAACCCGACTGCTTGGGGCAAAAATTACCCCTTTGGATTAACCCATCACCGGGTTAAGATGAAGAACTATTTTGCCCTTGCACAATATAATAAAACTTATGATTAATTAATTAATATCACGTATCGTAATCACACTTTACATTTATGCGACGTTTTGAACCGATAAACCCTTATCATTCACCATTTCGCCATTACAAATAACGATTTTAACCCAAAATTTTGGGTAAATTTCCGTTTGCAGGTAAGTAGGATCCATTTTTTTTATGACAGGCTACGATAAAGTTAATAGAGGCGTTTGATTAAATTAAATGCTTTATTTAATGTATGTAAAAAACCATATTTTCTGTAGCTTGTTAGTTAAATTAAGAATAAATAAATTATTAAAAGAAATAAAAATAAGAAGTAATTGAAATAAATGGAAGCCTTCTTACCTTGAAATGGAAATTTCCTAAATTGTTTGGAATAAAAACGAAATTTTTATTGGAAATAAAGCGAATGGTGGTTTTTTGTTTGAAACGTCGCATAAATGTAAAGTATGATATATCGTTGTATTTAGAATTAAAATACGAGTGTATTAAGTTTAAAACCAAATATTCCGCCCATTTAAAAAAACAAGGTTGATGACGGTGGCTTAAAGACAAAAAGTCGAATTTTAAATTTAGTGACATCATTTAATAGAACAGAAAAAGTGGCAATGTTATTGTGTCGTTAGTTTTAAAATATCTCTTTAAATAAACCGAGAAAGCAATTAAAACCGTTTCGCAAAATTTCGGTTTTCGCCGAATAATTCCGGAACGGCTGTAAATTTTTAAGTTTTTAAAACGGAATATTGTTAAGCATAAAAATGCGCATTTTTGCCCTATTTTAGAAAAGAAAGATCCGAGATCCTAATGATGTTTCTGAAATTTGTAACAGCCTGTATATTTTTTTTAAATTTAACACTGCATAATTATTATTATATCACATATAAAAAAATATTTTAAAGAGCTCTAAATTATTGCACATTTAACATATTTACCTTTATTAGTTTTAAGTATCCAGGGTGTCCGGAAAGGTAAAAAAATGATAGGGGTAATAGAGTAAGCCAAAATAATGTTAGTACTTTATATAAAAAGAGGTCTATCGCGCTTCCCTAGAGAGCTATGGACCTTCAAAGTTAGAATTAAAAAAATGTATTTTATTTATATCTTTTAAACGGTTGCTACAATAATATTTGGGCAATTAAATTACCTCATACAAATGCTTTTGTTCATTTGCAAATGAATGCGCATTAACTCATAGTTATACAGGGTGAGACGTTTTTATTTTTGTTTATTGTATGCATTTTTTACAGTAGTAAACAATTTGATATTTTGCTTTGACCGTTTACTTTCCTTATTATTTTTATACAAAAAATGTAAACTTTATTTAAATCGATATCTGGAACCGTTTTTCATAAAATCGCATTTTAAATACAGACATACCAGCATTTTGTATGTAATAAAAAATTTAATTTTTTAAGAAAATTAATAAATTGTGGTAACTTTTTAAACTTTTTAATACAAATACATTTTTTTATAACTTTACAATATTTTATTCATTTTCTCAACAAGCTGGAATTTTTAATTATATGCAAAATGTTGAAATGTTTGGATTTAAAATGCGATTTTATGAAAAACGGTCCAAGTAATCGATTTTTTTTATCTTTGGACAAACCACGAAGACTAAAAGCCTAAATACTAACGTACCCTGGGTGTCTTAAGCGAGGTAAGAGGGAGTTGGTTGATACGGGACTTAAATACTTGAAGATTTGAGGGGGAAGGAAAGACCTCCGCGGGCAGTAGGTTCCACATTCTAGAAACTCTAGGTATAAAACAACGAAAAAGTGGGAAGTTCGGGGCCTGTCCAGTTGGACCGTATAGGGATGCATACGCGCGGAACCACGAGTTTCTCTGTTGAGAACCGTGAGTGGAGGAACTATACTGGACAATTCTTTAGAGCAGAAGCCATGGAAGTACCTACAAAAAAGGAATAGATCCCCCACAGCCCGACGATGGGCAAGAAAGGGAAGCCTTTCTGTAAGTGAAGGATCATTAATAAGACAAATAGCTCTTCTCTGAATAGAATCAAGAATGCTTAGGGTTGTGGGGGACGCCATGCCCCAGATATAAGAACAATATTCCAAGGGAGGTCGGATTTGGGAGACATATAAAGTGTATAAATTAGAAGGGGAAAAATACTTTTTGGCTCGAAAGAGAAATCCAAGCTTTTTTGAAGCTGCCGTGGCTATAGATACAATGTGTTTATGCCAGTTAAGGTTACTCAAATGTGACGCCCACAAGATTGAAGGTGTCTGTAAAACTTGGCCGCTCATAAGTAGGGGATGAGTATTTGGTGACTCTTTTCGCGACAAGGAACATGATTGTGTTTTGTATGCATTAAAGTGGACGAGATTGATGGCACCCCAATCCAATATTAAATTAAGATTCTGCAAAGGAGATATCTGCATCGTTCTCCGTTTGTTTTTCAAATCAGGTTTAGTGATGGGTTTAGGAACCTGAAAACTGGAGTAAAGGGTACTATCGTTAGCAAAATTATAAATGGGATTGGTTGTAGAAGAAAAAGGTCGTTGATGTGAAGAAGAAACAATGTTGGTTAGTTCTGGTTAGAACTGAGCCCTGAGGCACTCCAGCATTAACTTGGTGAAAGCTTGAAGAATGGCCGTCCACAATAACTGATATATGTCGATCGGATAGATAACTAGAAAGTCAAATACAGAGTTTAGTTAAAAGACCATAGGAGAGTAGTTTATTAAGAAGTGCGTCATGCCAGACCTGGTCAAAAGCTTTGGAGCTCCAGAGCAACGATCTGGGACTATTAGATTAGATTAGGAGGTGGATTGCATATCCTCTAACACTGCAACCTGCTCAGGTTTATTGTGTGTCCTCCGTCCATAGGTTAGAGCACGCTATCCAAGCCGGTCTGTTTAATCAGACTCCACAAGCTTGAAACTGGCCCCTTGGTATATCTTGCCGCTTTAGGTTTTCTTCACCCAGCCTTGCAAACCGCAGACGACAAAGGGCTTCGCAGTAGCACCATACGTGTTCTGCGGTTTCTTCCTCCTCCTGGCAGAACCTACATAGGTTTTCTTCTGCCAGGCCCATAGTTTCAGGTGTTTATTCAGTCTGCAATGACCTGTCAGTTGACCCACTATTATTCTTACTGCCTTCCGGTTATAATTCAGAAGGTCTTTTGTAAATTCTGGCGAGTAAGCCTTGATGAACACTTTCGCCTGACGCTGTCCTGGTGTTCTCCTCCACCAGTCTTGTGATTCCCTCATAATCCATGATCTAATGGATGACCTTACCTGGCATGATGGAATACCACAGTAGGGCTCAGGACCTACCATTGTCCTACCAGCCCCCTCCTTTGCCAATTTATCAGCTTCTTCATTGCCTTCGTGGCCTTCGTGTCCTGGTACCCAGGCAATGGTTAGCTTGTTGGACGCACCCACCTCTTCCAGGGCAATTACGCAGTCCCGCACCAGCTTGGAGCTGATTTTGCATGAACTGAGTGCCCTGATGGCTGCCTGGCTGTCCGAATAGATTACTATGGTTTTATCCTCATAGCTCCTTCTGATGATTTCCCTAGCGCATTGTTCTATGGCTACAATTTCGGCCTGGAACACAGTAGGGTGTTGTCCGAGACCCAAGTTTATTTTCGTCCTTGGTTTGTCCCCATATATACCTGCTCCAACTCCTTGGTCTGTTTTGGAGCCGTCTGTATACCAGATTAGGTCGGCTTTAATGGGAGGCCCTGCCACCCAGTCCTTTCTGTCTGGTATTAAAGTTTGAAAACCTTTGTTTAGCCAGTAGCTTGGTACCATTTTGTCTGAAGGCATCTCACACACTGAGTTGACTTCTTGGTCCTCCTTGAATCTCCATTGTATGGCCCTTTCCTGTCTTATGATAGGACTCTGGCCTTGTTTGAGACGGTATTGTACCGCTTTCACTTCACCCTGTATGTAGATGTGAAGTGGCGGTAGATTAAGCAGCGTTTCCAGTGCTGCAGTATTTGGGACTCTAGGAAAGTAGGTGGGTTCCATAATAAGGTTGGTAAGAGAGTTACTGACTGCAAAGATTTTGGCTGCTCTGCCTTAGATGTCAGTTTTTAAGAGCCCAGCCAATCCTTATTATGGACATTGAAGTCGCCAAGCACGATTACTTCCAGCTGGTGGAAACTGGGAAGAGAAGGTGGTCTGGTTGAAGAGTTAGACTTATTTGAGTTTCCGTTAGAAACAGTAAGTGGGGCTTAGATGACTGAAGGTGATGGTGAACGGAGTTTATATTGGTGTTAAGCCTACATATGTTTGCAGAAAAAATTAAACTTCTCGATGAAGGCCTCCCGGATGCACCCCTCGCCCGGAGATCCAAACGGAGGGGTATTTTACCTAGAAGAGAAAAAGAAGGAGAAGGAAAACTGACTCACACACCCACAACCTGAAACGTCCGTTAAGAATTCAAGGGTCCTTCAAAGGGTGAGTGGGGTGGTACATCCTCCGGCGAGAAAAGCTCCTCTACCACCTACTGATTTAAATAAGGTATACCCTTTTTGTACAAAAATAGTAAAGGAATCAAACAGTTAACCAAAATGTAAAATGTTTTGCCTGTGCAAAAAATGCATACAATAAACGAAAAAAAATGGTTTCACCCTGTATAATTATGACTAATTGCCCAATCATTGGCCTCTGAAAAAAGCATTGGTATAAGTTAATTCAAATGCCCAAATATCAATATTATTGTTGCAACTGTTTAAAAGTTATAAATGAAATACATTTTTTTATTCCAACTTTGAAAGTCAATAACTCTCTAAGAAAGTGCGATATTTTTTTTTATTGCAGTACTAACATTATTTTGGCTCTCTTTATCACCTCTATTATTTTTAACCTCACCTTTCCGGTCACCCTGTATAGTAGATTTTTTTACTGTAGAGTACTTCATTTAAAAAAATCTTAAATATGTATAGTTGTGTTATGTTTAGAAATAATAAAAGATAAAACTCGATTTAGAAAACATAGAGAGAGAATTTGAGTGTTTTAAAGGGCGCATCAGAGAAAACATAGAATTATTCCAAAAACCGATATATTTATTTATTTTGTGCGATAAAAATGTAAAAGTTATAAAAGTGTATATTTATAACTTTACACTTGGCAAACCAAGTTTTATTTTTCCAAAATAATTTATTTCATTTATCGGTAATATTTTTTTTCTAGAAAAGAACAAATGTATGTCTTTATTTAAAAGTTACTATGTTGCTTTGCCATTATTTTAGATTTAATCAGCTAGACAATTTTTATTTCAGATTGATAGTTCCTCAGAAGATAGTGACGAAAATGAAGGTGAAGAACGTTGCTTCAGGCGAGATATAGTTAATGCCGTTGAAAGAAATGATTTTGAACAACTAACCATTCTTCTTAAGAATACTAAATATAGTACAAGTGACATAATTAATAAAAGGGACAGTAGTAACAAAAATAACACCCTGTTACATATAGCACTTAATAAAAGAAAACGTAACATTGATTTAAAAAGCAATACAAAAATTATTAAACTACTGCTGGAGAAGGGAGCCAATAATAATATTCCCAACGATCGAGGAGAAACTCCTTGTCATATTGTAAATAAACGCTTTAAAACTACTTGCAAAAATACAGAATCTATTGAAAGTTTATTTTTACCTAATAGTTCTTTGAAAATTAATGATAAGAAAGCTTCATTTGCTTCAAAAGATGTAATTAATATTACCGAAAATATCCATTATGAACAAGAAGAGAAATATAATGAAGAAAGCTCATTCAGAAACCCTACGTATAAAGCTTCAGGTCTTAAAACTAGTCAACATGGAGTGATTTATCAGCTTCAACTTTTAATACTCTTTTTGCATAGAGCAACTAAGGTGTACCCTTTATTTTACTTAGCTACTGAACTGGATGAAGCCGAAAAATTTGATGACGTGGTTCTTAAGTATAAAAGATCTGAAAATGAAAAAGAATGGAGTTGGCGATTCTTACAAGCGAAACATGTGTTAAAAGTAGGCTCTAACAAGATAAAGGAAAGTCAACTATTTAGCTTAAATGAAACACTTCCGTTTTCTCTACATAAATATTTTAATTCATTTTGTAAAATAAAGCAAAACAGCTTTTTAGTGACGCAAATTTAAAAGATTTTATTATTTGCACAAACGCTGAGCTTGATCCTCTTACTGCAAATGCATATTTTGTACAAAAAACATGTAGGGATAGCGACAAAATATTATTTTTTTAAATCTAATTTTTTCCAAATGTATAAATTAAAACACATTTCAAAAAATAAATTAACAAAAAACTATACTGCCAAATTCAAAGAAAATCCTAAAGAAGACTATTTAGAAGAGTTTTTGGAAAAATTTAGATTAATCACAAAATTTCCCAGTCAAATAATAAATAGGTTAATAGTAAAGGAATTGGGTAAGAAATATGGGCTGTTAAATGCTGAATTAGCAACAAATACTTTTAAACATTATATTTTAGAATGGTTTATAAGCTACAAAAATGGAAAAAGTGAATACCTTCTTATAAGTGATGGAAAGGAATTTCTCAAATCAATTCAGAAGCATATTAGGACGCTTATGACTGCCGGTTTATCGCTCGCGTATCCTGAAGAGCTTAAAACTTATAATATTAGCTTTCAAACCAATTCTAAGGATATTCAATCATTTTTGTTTAACAAAGATATTCAGATATTACATTTGGTTTCTGAGGCGCCTTTGTTAACTTCAATTAAAGTAGCTCACACATTAGGTTTAATACCACAATACCAAAAACAAGATAGCTTCATTTTTGTAAAAGTAAAACAGCTTGTAAATATCAATATAAAAGATCTTATAAGTGATTCATTTTCAGCACATAAAACTCACAATTTATTAATTATAGATTTTGAAATGCACCATAAGAAACATAAACACAGTTTAACAGATTTGTACTTACGGCTTTTGAAAATATTACAGAAGTTTACTATTAAAAAATAATTACAATAGGTCACCCTGAGAATGACCAAGTCAAAAAGATAAATGAACTTATTTCTAATATTAAATTTGTAATAAGTAAGGATAATACCGAATATAAACATTTAGATGAAATATCACAAAATAACATATTAAAAAAGAAATATCTTTTCAAGGAGAAAAAATTCCTCTAAATTTACTAATAAACAGTTATTCAGCACATAATATTTTTGATGAAATGGTTTTATCTAGTTTTCTTAAGCAAAAATATATTGTCGTAAGTTCAAACAAACTGTGTTCCCTTGCCCTAAATTTAAATAGTTCATACATACCCAGGACCTTTAGTCGTCGAAAAATTACTATAGATATTTTAAATAACAAGTATTTTCATTCTTCAAATTTAATATTTCTTACTGGTGCTGGCATAAATGAGTTAAATATAGATATTAGCAAGGAAAACATATTTTTTTATAAAAACGATCAGTTTTATGAAAGTGGAATTATTCTGCCACCGAACTATACAACAAATGAAATAAATATGGATATATTTAAAAAACTATCTACTACGCATTGCAGTAAAAATATTTATTGGTTGGATTATAAAAAAGGTCAACTAAGGTGGGAAAGCTTTATTGGAAAGGATATTAAAATAGAAGACTACATTAATAAACATCAAAATGAAGAAAGTATTAAAGAAGAAAGGTTTCTTAAATTAAAAGAAATAACTAAAAAATATTATATTTTGGAAGGTGAAGCTGGACTGGGAAAATCGTCATTCTTAACTACTTTGGTACACAATTTAAAAAGAACACATCCTCTTTTATGGATATATCGTATAAATTTAAACGAATGTACAAGCATTAGAGGAAATGGTTGCAGTAAAACCTTAAAAGATATTACGTTCTCAGAAGACAATACTCAAGCAGCTATAAATTTCATGTTAGATATTCTTATTCCTACATACCCAAGTGAAAGAGAAACATCTTTTGCTAGAAAACTATTATACTTTGCTTTACAAAATTTAAGTGATAAACACCAATATCCAAAAGTAGTAATGCTATTTGATGGATTCGATGAAATAAGTCCAACATACAAAGAAAGCACTCTTGTGTTATTAAAAGCTCTTCAGAACAGTAGCATTTTACAAGTATGGATAACTACTCGTACCCATGAGACATTTTCTTTGCAGCAAAGACTTAAATCGCCAGCTTATACGTTAAACCCGTTTAATCATGAACAAAAAATTAAATACATAAGCAATATTTATCAAAATTCAGATCGGTTTCAATTAAGTTCTGACAAACATTTTGATTCTCTTTGTAAATGCCTTGAAGCCATAAAATTAAATTCTTGCGAACAAGAAACGACAAAAAACAAGGTAGAACAAAATGAAGACAAATGCTTGGATTTGGTAAATCAACGGTTAAATAAAGCTTTGAATGCAAACTTTACTGATAATCCATTGCATTTAAAAATGTTAACAGAAATAATATTAAGGAATAAAACTCATTTATATAATAATATTGACTTGCTAATTTTATATGATGAATTTGTAAAAATTAAATTTTCTATTTATTACGATGAAAAAACTTTGTTTAACGGTAGAGTGGCTGCTGATGAAATGCGTCAACGCGACTTAAATACATTGCGACAAATTCATCAAAAGTTAGCATTAAGTGAATTTTTACCAGAATTTCAAAATACTAAAATAAATACCGACGAAATAGTTCGAATTGGCTTTCTTAAAAAAATCAATCCATTGTTAGCTTCGTTCATCTTAGCTTTGCAGAATATTTTGTTGCTAGTTATGTAAATGAAAATTTTGAAAATTCCTTTGTGCAGAATAATCTTTATATACATATTTTAGCAAAATCCGATTTCTTTGGTGTACGAAAATTTTTAAATGAAAACAATAAATTTTTATCACAACTTGAAACTACTAACGTAGGTAATAAGAATTGGAATGAATGGTTGCTTGCTGTCATGATTGAGGAAGGTAACGAAAACATATTAAAAAGTCTTCTACTGCAGGGAAAAATATTAACGGTGATATTCTTAAAAGCATAAAACAAAACTTAAAAAACCCAAATTTATGCCACTTTTCCAAAAGTCTTCGTCAAATATCAATTTTAGTTAATGTTTTACTTACCGATACTGAATTATTTTTATTACATTTTAGGGATATAATGCGACAACAAAATGATATTTACGGAAATTTTTGGACCGTCTATTTGAACTTGATATAAGAGGTGATACATATTTAAATATATCTAATATAGATAAGATTATTTCAGAGTTTCTTGATAAAACATGTAGTTTAGACAGCATTTTGCATCTAGCTGCTAAAAGAGGTCGTCTTAATTTAATTCAGGATTTAGTGTTATGGATAAGGCAAAAAGCTGAATCAATTTATTTAATTTTTTTAACGATAATGTTAAAAGGAACAGTGAATTTCAATTGATTAAAATAAATACATTTTTATATGATTTATTTTTTACGAAAAACTAAATGGAAAGAACGTTTTTACATATAATGGAATTTAATCATACTTTTAACCCCTTTTAGGGTTTTTATTTTAAAATTTTTCATTGCAATCTTTAAAACAATTATTTTTAGAAACTGACAGCTATAATAAGACAGCTCTGCACTACTTTGTAGCAGCTGAAAGGCAAAATAATGGTAATGCTATAAAAATCTTGTAGCTGCTTTTAAAAACAATTTTAATCTCCAAACCGTAACTGAAATGGTCTTTAAGGTTGACTTCGATGGACTAATAGCTTTACATACTGTAAATAGAGATACCGAGACCTTTGCCGGTTTTAAAATATTACTACATTTTTATAAATCCTATCTTACTAGAGAAAAAATTTTAGAACTCTTTTTATGAAAGATTTAAATAATCAAACTATTTTGTATAAAGCGGTCGGATGTGATTCTGCATTACAAGATTTGCTAAAGGTTTGTGAACAAAACTGTAATAAAGAACTTTTAAAATTACTTTTTTTCAAACTGATTTTAGTGAGCAAACTATTCTTCATTCAGCGGTTCAAACATGGAATACTGAAAATGCACCAGTTATTTTGTTAAATTTTGTAAAAACTCATTTTTCCCAAAACAAACTTAAATCTCTAATAGTAAGAGAAGATGGTATAGATTAACAAAATGTTTTTTATTTTGCCTGTAGATATAGATCAAAGACTGTGGGCATTTTAGTTTTTCATATTTTATATAACTTTGATTGGGGAACTCTTAAATCACTTATTGTCAAACTAGATAAAAACGGTCAAATTACTTTACATTTTGCTATTGAACATAGCTGTTTTAATGCAGTATTAAGTTTTCTAGATTTTTTAGAACCATTTCATATGACTTTTATAAAGTATTATTTAGCAGTGATTCATATGGCTCAACTATTTTGCATTATGCTACTAAGATTTTTTTTTATAGTAATGGGTTACTAAATGAACTACTTAACTTTTTTATAGAACATTGTAACGCATTTAGTGTTCTAAGAAATGTTTTGTTTAAAACAGATTTAGGTGGTCGCACACCTTTAGATGTGGTAGTCTGTAAACACAGTAATATTATGGCTAATTTAAAACCTATTTATATCTGGTGTATTAAAGAAGTTTGCATAAACGGTATTGTTGCAGAAATGAATTCGATACTTTATTAACAAAATTAGAAGCAAGTATACTTTTCGAACACACAGAAATTTTATTTAACAGGGATGAAAATCAAGCCACCCATCTTTTTAACATAAATAAATACTTAGAATCGTTGTAACTTATTTCTGTATTAAATAAATAAAACAAAAGTTTTATAGTTATTAATGGTATAAGTATAAGTAAAAAGGTATTTTATTTCGTAAGAAGGGAAGTTTCCTTCGAACAAAATAAAAAGCCCTTTTAAGAAGTATATTAAACACAATTCTTTTTTTTCTACCAAGATCATTAAAAGCCCAAATTATTTTTAATCCAATTTTATTCATTTACCTATGAAATAAGTTGCTAAGGTAAAAAAATCGAATTTGTTGATTTGTTTTTGTTGACAAGTAACGTCAAATAATTTTAAATTCTTGTTCAATGGAAGACAATATTCTATGGTAATAGAAACAGCTGCTATTAGGGCTACTTTTAAATTATTGCCTAATTAGTCCAATCAACAAGACACATTTACATAGAGGGTCGTGCGACTTCGATTGTTTTAACAGGAAACTCGTATTTCCTAACCAGATGGAAAAAAATTGACATAGGTGTCTTGGGCTCGATTTTCGAAATAAGTTTGTCATTTTTGAAAACTTTTTAAAAGGGTGTAAACATTCTTAAGGCACTTTTTTGAGTGGAATCCATTGGACTACTCTGATTTTTAAAATTATTTCTAGTTTCGTTAAAAATATATTAAGCTTAGTTTTTTAAATATAAATCATAGTTGGCCATGATCTCAAGAAATTGTTTATGTTTTGCTCTTTCCAAGGTAGGCCAAGGAAAAAAATCGGCATTTGTCAAGTCAGGTAAATAGCATTTTTGCTAAAGAAGGCCATGCAAATATGACAACTATGGCCGCGGTTCGAATTATGCTTACAGCGCTCATAGCGTACCAACACGCGGTCCAAATCGTGCTTTTCACGCTTACCATTAGCATTGTGGAAGGTATGATGTCACATGTGACGTCACAACCTAATGCTGACAGTACTCACGGGTCAAATCGTTAGCTTCGATGTTTTTTGGCGCCATTTATTTGAATCGATGTATTGTGTCTGTGATTTCAAGCATCCTAAGTAAATCTATCGTCACTTTCCTTTATTGCAGAAAATGCTTGAAGTGCAAGCAGTTTCCCATATTTATCAATTATACCACATACTTCACTTATTTTTATAATAAAAAGTACTTTGTTAGGTTATGTTAAACTTGTTGAATTCGTAAGCAAACTCGCAAGGGTTCGAATTATTAATACTGCAAACAAACGTTGGCGCGCTCACTTAAATCGGACCGCACGTTAGCAGTCTATACGTCCTAAATGCTGTGAACACAATTAGGACCGCGGTCTATCAAACACACACTAAAAAATAATGCAATTAAATTACAAACTTTATATTTATGTACATATTATAATAACAAAATTGGCCTAAAAAATTAAACGAGTTTAAATGAAAACCAGAACCTATGGAAAAACTTAATTCAAAGTAGATGTTCAAAGTTGGCTCCTTCTTCCCTAATACATAATAAACACCTTTTTTCCACTGCATTACAAGCGTTTATTAGTTCAACAGGTGTAATCGCACCAAAAGCTTGCCTAGTCGCTGCTTGCAACTCTTCCCGTGTTTCGATAGTTCTTCCTTTAAAAACTATATCCTTCAATCTTCTTCACAAAAAAAAATCTAATGGTGTTAAGTCGCAGGACCTATTAGGCCAAAGTATAGATCCTCGACTACCAATCCACTTATTTTGAAATTTTTTATTTAAAAAATTAATTGTAATTCGTGCGTTATGCGGAGGGCAACCATCTTGCAGATAATGGATATTTCGATCCTGCGCTAATGGTAAATCTTTCAAAAATGGTGCAACCTATGTTTGTAAAATATTCACATAATCTTGTGCGCTTAAATTTTCATTACAAAAATGGGGACTCAAAATCTACCACCAAAATCCCAATCCAAATATTGAAATCTTGCCGTCGTTGTCTGTTTACGGGCACTATAACATATGGGTTTTCTGTAGCCCAACTATATGAATTATACCTGTTATATATCCCTAAAGTATCTATTCGGCTTTCATTTGTTCAGATAACGTTCATATGGAAGTTATTATTTAATCTGCACTTCACATACCACTCACAAAATGTATCCCTTCTTTGTAAATCCCCATTCTTAAGAAGATTAACTTTTCTTACCCCGTACGGTTTGAATTTGTGCTTTTAAGGGTTTTTAAAACTTTAGTTTTCTCAACACCTGTTATCTCAACTACCGATCGATGAGACGTGTTAGGATGGTCTAAAACCTTAACTAATATATTTAGTTCCTGAATTTTACTTTCATCATCAACTGCATACGTTATTAGCCTCGGCTTCTTAAAACTTCAGTAATTTGTTAAATTTGATTTAAGAACTTAAAAGAGTCTTTTATCTGGATGACGAAGTTCAGGAAATCTATTCAAACATAATTCACTTGCGGCCTCGGAATTTTTACCAGACAGGAAATAGCACTTTATCATGTCAACTTTTTCGTAATTTTCATACATTTTTGAAATCTACTCGAATTAACCATGTTACAATCAGTTACTGGTAGAAATAATAAATTATTTACCTGACTCTGACAAGTGCTGATTTTTTCCATCGCCTACTGTAGCAAAAATTAAAAAACTGAAATATCTCGCTCAATTTCAAAGATAAGTAATAATATATCCTTGGAAAGAGCAAAAAATAAACAATTATTTGAGATCATGGCCAACTATGATTTATATCTAAAAAGAACCAAGCTTTATATATTTTCAACGAAACTATAAATAATTTTACAAATCTGAGTAGTCCAATGGATTTCACTCAAAAATGTGCCGTAAGAATGTTTACTCCATTTTGGGAAGTTTTAAAAATGACGGACGAATTTTTTTCAAAATGGCCAAAAATGAAAAACGCCCTAAATCTCGGTTTCCTATAGAGATTTCGGGATGCGATTTTCGCCATTTATCTAATTTTAAAAATCGATCCCAGACACCCATGTCAATTTTTTTCTATCTGGTCAGGAAATATGAGTTTCCTGTTAAAACAGTCAAAATTGCACCACCATGTACAATCGTTTAAAAAATGCTTCTTTTGTACCGGGAAGAAAATTTAAAAATATGGAAATCCTCTACCCTCTGGTCAAATTACTTGATGTAAAAGGCAACAATAAACATAAATAATCAGAACCTAAGCAGATATTACAAGCTAGTTGCCTTTTTAAAGCTAGTTAGTTATGAAAATCGACCAAAAGTCTAAAATATTGACAAGAAAACAAATTATATTTGTGTTTGCAGTTTTTATTGAACTGTTATTTAAATAAATAATATTTGTTTTTTTATTTGTGTTAAAAGAAATTATATAGCACAAGTACTACAAATAATTACTTGTAGCACCAGTGTCATAAAATGACACTTTAGACACAATTTTTGTGCATTATTGTATTTTGTGCAATTTCTTCAAAATTAACTTTTATCCTAAATAAAACACGCATGCACCGTTGTGTAAAAAGCAAGGCTTTGGTAGTAAGCTCGGCTTTAGTCAAAAATTCTCTTGCACCGTATTATAAGCCCGGCTTAGGAACTCAAAGGAACTACTAACCTTGGCTTTACTTAAGGGTAGGTTTACATCTGACATTTATTGCATAATATTAATGTCAGACAGAAGTTCTGGCTAAAGTAAATAATAAAATATTTCTATCGGACATAAATTTTTGACCACAACCACTTGACGATGGCTGATTACATTACGTGTGAAAGCCAAAAACCAAAAATAGAATAAATTTTTGACCATTTACGTTAGCCAGAATTTCTGTCTAACATAAATTATCATGCAATCAATGTCAGATGTAAACCTACCATAGGCCGTCAAATTTGCCTTGCTTATTATTGTTAAGCCAGTTTATCTAACCTTATTCGTATCTGACATAATTTATTTTGTGTCAAAAATGTCACTCTTTCCAATACCGATAAATAAATTTCGAAAATGAACATATTCTTAGAAATTTTAGATTATTTTATATTGGGGTTGATATTATTTTACAGATTTTCTAAAAACTTTAGCTCCAAAGTAATTTCTTTAAAGAATTAAATCGACTATCGTTTTTGACCAGATACCAAGACACAACTAAAAATATTTGGCTGATACAGAGGGAATTGCAATGAGCTAAAAAATGATATGTTTATTTTTAAGTAATAGTGCAAGCAAGAGGATTTAGTTAGAACTACGAAAGGTCAATAAACCTCAATCCTTATCCAGGTCAGGCATTTGCTGTTTGTCAAACTGGACAAACTCAAAAATATAAAAAAAATATGTAAATGGTTTTATTTCATTTTTTAAATCTAATCTTTATAATTAGCTGGGCACTTTCTAAGGTTTTGTTTCCAGAAACAAGCATTGTTTCCGAGAAGCGCAATCAAATGCTCAGAAACAGTTCGGCTCATATTGTCTCTGATTTAAAGTTCTGTTTCTCTAAATAAGTTTTTTTAGATGTCAATTTTTTTATATGTATACTTTACTTAAATTTTTTAAATCTATTATAATCTCTAGTGCCAATTTAATAAAAAGCTATATTGATAAATACTATGGGTAAGTTTTGCAACGTATTTTTTCCAACAAGAGACAATATCAGTCTATTTATTTTCAGATATATTTTTTATTTGATAATTATTTGGTTAGGTAAGTTTAGGGGTGGCTAATTACATAAAAGTTTAAAAGATCCTATCTTGACTTGTTTATAAAACAAGACTTGATTCCAGAATAAAATGCTCAGAAACAGTTCGGCTCTTTTAAAGACCAAAAAGATATTGCCTTTAAAGATAAGATTTTTGTCTTGCCTACTTCAAACTGAATTTAAGAAAAGCTAAGCCTAAATATTAATGCCCGCTTATTAAAGCCTGGCTTATCTGTACAACGGTGCATGCGGCCCTTAATAAAATTTTATGGTCATAAAAGCTAAAAATGGCTAATGGGTTTAAGAAAATAATGAAAACAAATTAATGATAACTACTATAGTGACGGAGTCGCTTTTGGAGCCATTTGTACAATGTCGTTCAATTTTGTAGTTTAAATTTAGGTTTAGCTACTGCTGTAGAAAACATGTCCACTATATTTTATTCTATTAACAATATAAAAGGGTATTCCTTGTTTTTATATAATGTACAGCTGTTCATAGTTTGCCAGAAGGTATAAAATCAACGCACAAGGATTTAATTTGTAATTTAAACATAGTATTTTTCATTTCGAAAATTAGTGCATAAGACTGTTAATTATATTTTGCTAAATTTTAAATGTAACGTGCAAAAAGCATAAAAAATTCACAGAAAGAAAGTTTCCAGTGGATGGTAATTGCAAAGCCTGGTTTGCTGCAAAGGGTCATTAGCGTTTTATTTTGGGGTTAGGCATTCTAATTTGTACATATTTAATTTACTTTGTAAATTTTACATTATACAAGATCTGGCAATAGGATTGAACTGTTTTGAAAAAATTGCCATAGAAATATTGTTTATTTGACAAAGTCAAATAGTAATAAAACTAAAGTTTACTGTTGGAAATTTTGTGTTACAATGGCAAATTGGCCAAACAATCAACGGATCTTTGCTGTAAAATCATTTATCCTGACGCAGTCCATTGTGCAAATTCAGAGAAACTTTCGATTTTGCAAATATTAAACAACACCGTACCGTACCCGATTTTTTCTGTAGGGATATCTGAAGCCTAAAGTATTTTCTACTCGTTCCCAAACATTTCTTTAACTTAAAGAAAGAATTTTTAATTTGATAAACATGAACGTAGATTTACTCGCGCGTGTTATGCCCCATTTCTACTTCTATTTGCACCAGTGCATTGAAGAACGCGGTGGTCATTTTAAGAATGTGATTTTTGCAAACTTAAAGTGTTTCCATTAATTTCTAAAATTATATTTTCAGTTTTGGTAACATAAGTCGAAATATATTTTTTGGTACCTTTACAGTGGCCTATTAAATACGTTTAATCCTATTGCCGGACCTTGTACTTGGTTATATTAATTTATTTATATTTTTGTAACGTTATCTAGAAATTTTTACCGAGGCGCTATATAATTGTTTAATTTATTTTATACTGTAATAATAAATAATTTTTAGACCTAAGTTTCTAGATTACTGTTATGATTTTAAAGATAGTTTTTTGTACATATATGAAAAAATTAAATTAACTATTTTGTATTATAAGGCGAATTTATTTTACTATGTCATTAGGCTACTACCTAAACGATGGCTTTAATCCAAAATAAATAAAATGACAACAAAATAAATTAAACTTTTAATTGAACTGCGTTATACAAAAAATATATATTGCGCAATTTTTGAAACACGCTGTATAAATGTTTCAGTACGATGTAATTTTCTAGTGTTCTATGAATAAAACCAACGACATATGGACTAAGCGATTCATCCATAATTTTACGATAAACATCAAGCCAACAATCCTAATAGGCAAAGGGGGTCAAGAAAGCGAGAAATGGAAATGGCGGACTTACTTTTTGACCTTGGTCGATAGTATGCACCAAAGGCGTAACATTACCAGCCTTTAATGGTATAGGTAATGATTTTTTATTATTGATAGTAAAAAATTAAAAACCTTTTTTTAATATAAATATTTAAATTTCAAATATACAAAACTACATAGAAACATACACAAAATCCAGACTTATAAAGAAACCTGATTTATGTTATTTTGTAGCTATAAAGATAGAGCACATTTCTTTAAATCATATATTTTTTTAATACTTGTCTTTTGTGTTATAATCAGATTTTTTACAATAAAACAGTGTTAAGTAGAGAGCCAAAGAGCTATAATTGCAAATATGAATTAAGAGAAAAACACTATTTAAAAACAATATAAAAATACGTGTACAACACAAAAGCTAATAATCCTCTGACACTTGACAAAAGTATATTATCATAAAATGTACAAAATAACGTTCAATGTAAAAGCAAAAGGTCTTGAAATTCTTATAATTTGCCTATTATCATATCTAATCATAATAGAAATATATTTATTGTTTATTTAAAAGTTATAATACGAAATCCTTTAATAAAAGCTTGTCCAATAACTACTTACTTACTAGTTACTAAGTTTAGAGTGTAAAAAAATAAATTTGGCAAACCGCATTTTAGCGCTTTTACTGTGATGTATTGATGACAACAGCTCAGACGTAAACAAACTTGGTTCATATGTCGTTGAATAAAACCAAAATACTATATTTTACAGTGTAATAAAATTGTAAATTAAGACTTAAGTTTTTAAATTATTGTTATAATATGGCAGTTACAATGTTTATTTAAAAAAGCTCTTGTACATAAAAAGAACTAAATAAATTGTTTTATATCCTAAGACGAGTTTCTCACTGACTATCTTCTAGCCAAGTCACGTCGTATTTAGGGTGCTACATGAAAAAAATATTGATTACATTTATAATTGAAACAAAAATGGTAATAAAATAAAATGCATAAAGGGTATTTTGTTTTAAAAAATACACTTTATGAGCCTGACAGTCATCTTCTTGATGTTAGAATTGTATTAACGACTTTACCTGGCCGCGGTGATCAGCAGCTTACCTGTAATTGCTGTCCCGGTGAGTGATTATATAGCAAAATGAACTAATAGACAACCAGCTATACTTTCAACAAATTTTAGAAAATGACACTGTGAGAGTTGTAAGAATTTAGGGTAAAATTACTAATTAATTTGTTTATAACTTTTACGTGATTTTGCTAAAATAATTATATTGTGCTAAAATAACTTAAAAAGAGTTTTAAAAAATATTTTTTTGCTAATATACATGGTAACGCCAGTTCTAAACACTAAATACATGATAACCGTAATTAGCCGAACTGCCTTTCAAGAAAATCAGCAAGAAGACTGACAAAATTGTAAACACTGGAGATTTTTTTTAAATTGTATGGTCTTGTATTCAGATTTTAGTTTAGGGGAGGAACTTAACTCTCTTACTTGAACCAGTTTAGAAGTTAAAATACCTGTTTACAAAATAAAGGACAAATATATGATTATTATTATTTACTACAAAAACTTTTTTAATTATAATTATAATTTTTATGCAAATTATGTTTAAAAACAAAATGTAATTCCATATTTAGTCACTTTTCTCTAATATTGCATCTAGAGAGCCATAATCTTTTGTATATTATATCCTTGTTAATAAAAAAGTATTTTTATGGAAAAGTGCTTATCTAAAAAGGGATGCCATTTATAAAATTACAGTTAGGCGCAAAAAGGCAATTTACCAATAAATTTTATTCCTATCAGTCATACTAGTAACTTAAACCTTGCAAATGTATTTTTCTAACATTACCTGAAATAAGAAAACTTTTCTCTTCTTATATCATTTACCTATACCAAGTCTCCTTTAGATATTTTTAACACTCACTTGTCTAATACATTCGTTGACACCCGGCATTTCCGGACGATGGTTGATTCCACAAAAGTTCGAAAATATGCTTTTCCTATAAGTTGCATGTACTAGTTTTTCTCCGATCAAAAAATTCCCTAATTTTTGTTTAAGGTAGCCTAAAAATATTTATTTAGTTTAATAGCATTATAGTTATTTGATCTTGGTATAGTTCGGTATCACATTGTCATGTATTGTTGATTGACTTCGACAAGCATTCGCTGATGAGAGTATATTAAAAGCAGAAGAAAGATGAGTATCTGAAAAAATATTGAAGATATTTTTATATTGGTTGGGCAGATTCGATAGTAATTGGTTGGGTACACTTCTTAATCTACGAAAATGGAACGTCTTCGGTTCTGGATCCGGGATGTAGCAAGCAGACCCTATTCATCCCTATTGATCTCTATGAACTGGCCGGTGGCCTGAAATGATATTAAAAAAAAATCCTCCAAAACGTCAAATTTATACTAGAGTTTTTTTGCGGGATTAAAAAATAAAAAGTTTGGAAAAAAATCGACTAATGAAATAATATGTAAAAACTAAAAATTAATAATAATTAAATAAAAGCAAGCCTTGTTTACTTAATAAATGGTTTTTAGCGACTTTAGTTTAATTTTTTATTTATTTATTTTTATTTTTTTATTGTTTTTTTACATTTACGTACACTTACAGGGTGACCAAATTTAAGTCGGCACTATTGCTACCTTCTTTAATATTGAAGATACAATGTTGGTTACATTAGTTAAGTTTTAGTTGGTTAGTAGTTTCGCTAATTGCATTGAATTATTTATTTATTTTAAAAAAAACTTTTTAAAATGATACACCCTATATATTATATTACTATGTAAAAGATCTATAAATGATCTTAAAAAAAAGTCAATATGGGATTAATTCAATTTTTAATAGATTTTACCATTGCTATTAAAAAATATTTTAAGGAGCTTTAAGAAAATACTACTTTTGATATATCTATCTCTTATAGTAGTGGAAATAGGGCCATTTAAATCTAAAAAATAAAAGATATATTGTCAATTTTAACCAAGATACTAAACATTGTGCTTATAGCTTAGAGATGTAGATCTAATGGAAATTTAACATAATTTTCAGATTTGGATAGCCATATTTTCAAAACTACAAGAAATAGACAACATATTAAATGTGGTATTTTCTTAGAGCTCTTTAATATATTCTTTTAATGGTAATGCAATATACACTGTGTGTTACTTGAAAAATGGCAGTTTACTATTTTATTCCATATTTTCGAAACTATAAAAATTTAAACATTTCTTTAAAGCTCTTTGATAGATCTTTGCAACAGTATTATACTATATAGGGTGTTTTATTTAAAGAAAGTATATTTTGTGCAATAAATGTAAATCCCGATGTTTACTTGTTTTTTTGTTGGCAGTACGTTAATCAGCGGAAAAAATACTACAACTTTAATACTGTAACGAACATCGTATCTTCAATAATAAAGAAGTTAGCAATAGTGCCGACTTAAGTTTGATCACCCTGTAATGTTTTTACAGTAGTAAAATATTTATAGTGAGAAAAAACTGAATTATTTTTAAAAATAACATCATTTCTAAGAAATCTTGGTTCTTGGGTTTGGACCGCGTCAAATTAAAATCGTTTACCGACGTTTCGCCATCGATTGCACGAGGCATCTTCAGGGATCTGTACTCTGTGAGAATGGAACACTGAAATGAATTTCAATCGATGGCGAAACGTCGGTAAACGATTTTAATTTGACGCGATCCAAACCCAAGAACCAAGATTCCTCAGTTGACCAAGGCCGTGAAAGCTTCCGTTCTATGTTAACATAATTTCTATGTTCAAATAATGACTAATAATAAAAAACAAGGTACCTACATAGTTTTTGTGTCGAAATAATTTGGTATAATATACTTATCAACCCTAATTTTAATTGTCATTGCGTAAAAAAACACACTACAACTAATGGTAGAGTACTAATAGAATACCAAGTCACATTATAAATTGTTTATTGGTTTAGTTTCTGCAAAGGAAAAAAATAAGCTTATTATTTAGCAGCAAAAACCAGTTTACAACTATTTTAAATATTAGTTTCTAATGATGCTAATAAACTTTTTCTTTATATTTAAATAAAAATATTTTACTTACATTTTTTAGTTTTATTAAATATTGTTTGTCCTAAACAATAATTTTTAGGATAAAAATTATTTTGTACATAAAAGGCCTTTAGAAAATGGACGAACCAATATACAGGGTGCCCCAAATTTCTTTATAAGGTACCTGAGCCAAATAACGCCAGGTCCTTAATAACGCCACACGCCATCTTTTAGAAAGTAACAGGTAACATTAATAAATAATGCATGACAACTTTGTTGGTTTCTGTCGAAAAAAGCGTGCAGCTATAGAAATCTACGGATTCCCAACAATAGATGGCTCCACCGGCTGTGTGTCATACTATCCAGAAAAATAAGGTAAAAGACGTGGATTTCAGCCTGTGATTTTGTGTATTTGTTTTGTAGTTAAAATTATTTTTTCGTTATCAACACTCTCATTGGTAAGTTTACTTTATTTACGCATAATAGTTTTTTGAAACTGAATGATTTTTTGTCAAAAGTTAAAAATCGTTTTTAGGTTAAGTGTGCGTAATAACGCCAGTCAACTGGCGTGATTAAGAACCATGTGGCGTTATTAGGAACCAATTTTGAATAATTTATTTTTTACAGTTGAGTCGACATGCCCTCCCAAATAAGAGGAGTTTGGACCGAAGCAGCTCTGAAGGAAACATTGAAAAGCATAAATAATGGAATGGCAGTTTTGAAAGCGTCTCAGATTTACAGAATCCCACGTAGAACACTTCGGGATCATATTAAAACTGGATCTAATGTGAAAAGGTTAGGAAGACGTTCGGTACTTAATGAAGAACAAGAAAATGAATTATGTATGCGAATCATTAGACTGTCGGAGATAGGGATGCCTTTAACTAATAAGGTTTTATGCCGATCTGTTTATTCTTTAGTCGAATCTGCAGGTATAAAGCATTGCTTTAACCACGAAAAAAAAGTGCTGGGAAGAAGTGGATGAAATTATTTCTTAGGCGTCATCCTCAAATTGCGCGTAGAAAATCCCAGCTGCTTAATCCAGCAAGGACACAAAAAGTTAACAGATATGTCGTTAACGACTACTTTTCAAAACTCAAGCAAGTATTAATTGAAAAAGACTTGCTCAATAAACCACAGTTAATTTACAACATGGATGAAAAAGGTTGCAGATTGACATTACATCACCAACAACGAGTACTGGCACAAAAAGGGACACGAAGAGTTCATATTATTGCACCAGAACATGCAGAGAATGTAACGATTGTAGCTTGTGGTAATGCCGTTGGACAAGCTATTCCTCCCATGGTGTTATTTAAGGGGAAACGCAAAAACGATGAGTGGATTGATGGTATGCCACCTGGCACCGAAATTGTTATGACTCCTAAAGGTAGCATGACCACTAATGCTTTTATCCAGTGGTTGTAACACTTCGCAAAATATAAAGTAGAGGGTTATGCTCTTCTGATATTTGATGGCGCAGCGTCTCATCTTGATATCTCCATCGTTGAGGCCGCTGATGAGCTGGGTATTATTTTACTTTGCTTGCCAAGCAATACCACCCACGAGCTACAACCCTTAGATAAATGCGTCTTTAGGAGCTTTGAACACTACTGGGATGAAGAAGTTTTGAATTATTGGACCAATTTCCCAGAAAGAAAAATTACTCGTACAAGATTTGGAAAATTACTTTTCAAGGTTTTTCCTAAAGCAATGTCGTGTCAGAACTTACAGTCTGCGGTTAAGGCAACTGGAATTTATACATATGATCCATCTGTGATACCAGAGGGGGCTTTTGCGCCGAGTTCAGCAACCTATAAGAAACACTTGGATAAACCAGAGGAAGGTCAGCAAGAATTATTTAATTCAAGCAGCGACTCCGAGAGTGATCTAAATTCATCGACCGATTCAGATACACCCTTATTAAATTTTGTGAAAAGGACCGAAATGGAGAGAGTACTTCAGAAAAGAAATCGGAAAAAGTGATCGAAAGTGGACCTGGGAAAAAGTAGCATTGACCGAATCTATGGATACAGATACAGCCTTATCAAACTCTGTGAAAAGGGACGAAACTAAGAATGTAGTTGAGGAAAATAATTTGGAAAAAAAGATGGAAAGTGGACATGCAAAAAAGTAGCAGTAAAGGAAAGTAGAAAGCCAGACATACTCGTAAT
Organism: Listronotus bonariensis; assembly: GCA_014170235.1. Taxonomy (NCBI): domain Eukaryota; kingdom Metazoa; phylum Arthropoda; class Insecta; order Coleoptera; family Curculionidae; genus Listronotus; species Listronotus bonariensis. Next base: position 17,178 of record JACEGR010001370.1, on the reverse strand, counting down.
AGCAAATGAGAACATAATGGATGAAAAACGACAAAGCTTAACTAACTTCTTCCCCACTCCTGAGATCAAAACGCCAAGATTTTGAAAATTTAAGTTAATAAATTAGGGCCTAAATTAGCTCCTTAATCTTAATAAAAATCGGTTAAGAGATATGTAAGATATTAAGAAAAAAACAGATTTTTTATTATTAAACTTTAAATACCCTGTATCTTGAAAATGTCACATTTCTGTTATGCTTATATAAGCTTTTTTCATAAAATTAGCTCATGAATTTCTAAGCCTTTATTTTTTTATCGTTACTAGAAAACACTTAAAAAAGAAAAAAATTATAGGCGTGAGCCACATGCTAGGGACATCCGGTATATGATTGATTTGTTTAAACAATGTTTACATATTGTAATCTTTATACGGTTTTATATAAAATTCGTATCAGTATTCATTTTATTTATTATCATGCCGTGGGCTTGTCCCGTTTTAATCATATTTTCACAACAAGAAAAGTGACTGACAGTGTCTTTTAGTTTAAAAAATTGTAATATAAAAAACAAATATTGAAGTACAAAGTTATATTTGAAAATTTGAAGAATTTACAACATGATGGTAAGTTGTCGCTTTTTGCATTATAAAGGCCGACTATACATAACCGCACCAAGGCCGCACCAAGCCTGGCGTCACAATGAGTGTGGGGCAGATTAATTCGGAAAAACTCAAATGCACTTTTAATGCCCTCCAACACATAAAAAGTATCTCTGTCAAGCTGAGTCTATTGTTCTTTTTTTAACTTCGTGACATCTTACGAAGGCTTATGCCTTGGATATTTAACTCATTTTTTACCCTATTCCGTCAACGTTATCCAAGCACTGAAACATGCAGCTTTGCATTTCACAGCACCATTTAGACAACGCGGTAGTGCCACCATGGACTTTATTTTAAAATAACTACTACCTAGAATTGGCACAGTTTTATGTATCTATAGAGTGATTCTTAACCTATACGCATAAACTAGGAAAAGTATTGCTAAGGGCAAAAATAAGAAAGAATAACAAAAAAATAAGTAAAATATTTTTAGTTCGGGAGATAAATAATCATTTTTTATATATCATATATATATATATATATATATATATATATATATATATATATATATATATATATATAAAAACAATTCTCAAAATAAATATTGACTGACAATGAAAAATAAGTGTAGTTACCTATTTTTTGTGTCAGAAATCATTGATATAATAATTTTAAGACATAATTTAAACTCCAACCACGTTAAAATACACTCACAACAACCTCGACTAATAGAAGAGTACTAGCTGGCATACAAAACATTACCTAAACTTGTTTATTGGTTTAGTTTTTATAAAGAACAAAAAAATTAACTCCGTAACAAAAAATACTTTACGATATTTTTAGGCTTAGAATTGACGTTCTTTGTTTTATTTAAAATAATTGATTTAATTTTCCCAAGTAAAAATATCCTACTAATTCCTTTTTTAATTATTAGTCGTTACTTGTCTTTAGCAATAATTTCCCAAGTTTATGCTAAAGCTTAAGAATCTCCCTGTATATTCCCTTGTTTAAATAAAACAAATTTTCCTGCTTATTTCTGTTTATTTTTATCCAAACTTTAAGTGTAGTATAGGTAAAACTGTGTTACCCTATTTGTGAAGGTTTATTTTAGGATTAGGTGTAATTGACAGTGTAGTATAACAGACAGACAGATACTGCAATTTTATTAAATACAAAACTTTTGCACCGCATCCCCCTACATTTCACCAAGAAGACGCACGACTGCGGGCTTGTTGCGGTTATGTGTGGCCAGACCTTAATAAGTAAGGTAGACATTTAATAAATAAGAATTCGTTATAATAAACTTTATATTTAGACTCAAACTCAGACTCATAACAGTGCTTTATTTGTTACCTTTTTGTTTACATTTTATATATCTTGCTATACTACACATACTATTTCTACATTACATTTTCCTTATTAAGGAATGGTAATGGTAACCAGCCAGGAAGGCCGGAGCTGATGGTCGCTATTGGGTGGTAAAAGGGATATTTTCTTTGTTAGCTGCTTACACCAGGTGTAAGCACTTTTATTTTTGACAAATCAATGACTTCAGTCTTACAGTAGCTCACAGCGGTTGTTAGCGGCGTCGGGAGATGTCTAACTACTGTCTAACAGAATGAAAAAACAAGGAGGTGGAAATATAGCCGAATTTGAGGTTAAAAGTCAAACAAAATTAACTAAATAATTACTAATAACAATAACAATAGTATGTGTGGGAAACCATGTGAAGGATTAATTTACCTGCCATTAAAGATATTGGACATTTTTGTTTTAAAACTGGAGTTGCCATTTATTAGGTTATATTATTATTTTTTTTTATGTTATTTTCATTGGCAGTAAGCGCTTCTATTTTTCGATTCACATTATAATGACGTCAGCTGTTAGACAAGCTTGTTAGCAGCTGTAAGACTGAAAAATTAGAAAAATATCCCTAAGATGTAACTGTTTAGTTATATTCGTACCGGCGTTTCCCGAGGAATTCATACAAACGCCATAAGCAGTTGATACTACCCCTGGGTCCTAATTCTCGAGCATAAGAAAACGGACTCGATCACATCGCCAAAATGATCGTTCACTTCCCGGGCTGTTTTTCTTACAGTCGCGTAATGGAAGCAGTCGTTTGCGTTCAAGAATACCTATTGAAGCTTTTCGAGGGAACTCCGCCCACTTTTCTCATGAGAACGCTGTTCCCCAGTTTCAAGAATAGGGACCCTGGGGGTTTGTGAGAGATGTCTTTATTTTAGTTTTCTCTATAGTAGTTTGTGTTTGTAGTGTCCACAGAAAAAGTTAAGAAAAGTATCTGTTTGATACTTTATTTTATTTAGTTGTTTTTAACATTATACGAGAGGTCCGACCACCGATCAAACGTTATATTCTATGCATATATACTACATTTTTTGCCACAGGGTCCTCAATCTTGAAACTGGGGAACAGCGTTCTCATGAAAAAAGTTGGCGGAGTTCTCTCGAAAAGCCTAAATAGGTATTCTTGAACGTAAACGACTGCTCCCATCACGCGACTGTAAGAAAAACAGCCCGGGAAGTGAACGATCATTTTGGCGATGTAATCGAGTCCGCTCTCTTAGGCTCGAGAATTAGGACCCAGAAGGATAATAGCGATATGGCCCAGTGCTAATACCACTTATTATCAAAGGAGCTCGCTTAATCCCTATCTTCACCTTAATTGTAAAACCACCTAACTCCAGTTTTTAATAAAAAATAGTGATTTTATTGCCATCTTTAGTCTTATTTTATAAGGCTAAAGATGGCATCATTGTTTTTATTAAAACTGGAGTTAGATGGTTTTACAATTAAGGTGACGTTATGAAAAGTGGCTTTCGGTTATTTTTTTTTAAATTTTATATATTGTGGATCTCAACTTCTAAATTAAATCATTTAACTGTCTCTGTAGCTGCAGCGGTTTTCGAGATCCCTGTACCAAACATCGAAAAAAACTTAACCTGTATAATAAATTGGTATAAAATATATAGTGTCACTCTTTCCGCGGTCTTCCAGTAGTGCGGTTCACGGTTACGTAGGAGTCTACACAGACTTTCCAGGTAGGCGGCTGAGGTGTCGTACGAGCGTTGCTGTACCCTTAGGGATCAAGAAAAGATTCACGCAAAATTGGGGCTTCTTTCTTCTGGGGCTAAGCGCTGTGAGTGAAGATTTCTAAAGCCTGAGGTTTTAACGTTTTGGTGTTGAACACATGGTGTCTTCGTATGGTCGAGGAGGTGCGCATGCCTTGCGGAATAGCGTCAGTGGTGAAAGTGACGGTTATGCGCGATACCAGTAGCAGCCCTTGGCTTGACAACCACAATTTATGCATGTTCAAAAGTTCATCGCTGTTGTTGATTGTTTAAAGTGTTTGTTATTCATATGCTAGGAAAGTCTGGAAGTTTCGAGCTCGATTATCCAGATTTTCCACGGACAAAGCCGGGAAAGCTTATAAGCAATAGCTTATATGACCGAAAAGGAGAACTCGCGAATTGACTTAATATCAGAGCCATAAAATAAAAAGATAGATAGACGTAGTGTCATATATCAATTTATTGCGTGTTTACCTTTAAGTAAAATATAAGAAAAAATTGTTAGAAAACTGTTTATGTTTATTTTATTTTTTTACCATGGCTTACTTTATTTCAGTTGTTAAATCCTTACATAGCTCTTAAAAAAAAGAGGTTTACACACTTGAAGCAATTGCCAAATTCCATTTTCTAAATTTTTTTAATGTTAAATGTGAAAGAAAATACAAAAATTAAAACTACTTAATTTAACACAAAGTAATTAGTGATTTTTGGTTGGCAGTTATTTAACATTAAAAAATAAGATTTGTGAATTGACCGAAAAAAAGAAATTTATGTCCTAACAAAACTTTGCAAAAATTTTATTTTAAATTTTGCACGTTGAACTAAAAATTAAAACATAGTTTTTTTTGAGACATATTTTTGTGACATCGTGCCTAACCTATTTTTTTTATGCTTTTTTTTGTACGAGGCGTAAGCCGAATGCGACAAACTAACGAGTGTGAGAAAGTCATTTTTACACAACTAATGCACACTATTTTTCCTACGACCACAAATTATTCTTCAATACAAAAAAGTTTGTTTATTGAATGGACTTTTTGTTGCGTACACGCCGGAAAGAATGGGACCGCTTCGGTCCTGGTCCCAGGGTATACGAGCTGACCCTGTTCAGCCCTATTGACCCATATGAACTAGCCGGTCGCCTAAAACAAAATAAAAGAAAAACCCCCAAAAACACAAAAAATTCTAATAAAAAACGACTTTTTGGTGGGAAGTCGTCCACCGTTGTCAAGTTAAAAATAAAAATTAACTAATATTTAAATAAGAAATGATTAAAATGGCTTTTTAATATCGCAAACTGAAAATAGTTCGACATTCGACTTCAGTATTGAGCAAAGGCAACCAAGTGTTATTTAAATTAACTGAAATTGATGTTACACCATTATCTTTATTTAATAATATATACGAACTTTCTTTGATTTTGCGTTTTTAGAACAAGTTTCTTTTGCTAAAATACTCGAAGCATTCCAGTTTATTCTATGATTGTTATCAAATGCGTGTTGGTTTTTGATTTATGAAATTCTATGTATTTAATGTATCATCTAGTTAATTATTTATTTTTATTTTTAACTTGACAACGGTGGCAGACTTGCCACCGAAACTTCGTTTTTAATTAGAATTTTTGGGTTTTGGGGGAGTTTCCTTTATTTTGTTTCAGGCGACCGGCCAGTTTATAGGGGTCAATAGGGCTGAACAGGATCAGCTCGTATACTCCAGGACCAAGACCGAAGCGGTCCCATTCTTTCCAGGCGTGTACCCAACAAAAGTCCATTCAATAAATGAATCCGCCTTACCAATATAAAGCATATCTTTAATAAAAGTTTGTTTGTCTTTACAGAAAAAAAGGAAAACAAATAATAACAGCACCACTAGGGTAATATATACTTTTCCTCAATGCGGTAGGTACGTTAGACTGTTTAACAATATTTTTATATTAGAAATCACGTTCCTTGTAGCTTTTATCATTTTAGAATTTAAAAGGCCCTTACTTACAAATATCATGGATTTCTCAATATTATTCTAATTAGCAGCCTAATAATTCCAAATTTATTTTAAATAATAATACAAAAGTAATGACATATTTATATTATATTTTTCCTACGACCACTAATGAAAATAACATAAAACTCACTCCTTGATCCTTTAGAAAGCGAATAATATCACACGCGTGTTGAAATCTACTTTTCGAATAATATCACACGCGTGTTGAAATCTACTTTTCAACACTAGTGTTGAAAACTTCATATGACAGATGCTTAATTTCCATTTAAATAATATTTATAGTATATTTTTAAAAAACTAAAAGTTTTAACTTACCAGTGCTAACACACATTATTTAAGGATTTATTAGTTTATTTATAGACATTATTTTATGGCAAATGCTTTTAATAATAATAGGCAATCCATTAAACAATAAAAGTGTTTAAAGCTTCGAATGCTAAAGTAGGGATCTCGATTCTAAGCTAACCATAAAATGCCAGGCGATTTTTTTTTAAATAAATCATACCTTGTTAGAAAAAGGCTAAAATCTGGTATAATAAAAGGAAATTGCCATTAAATTAGAGTTGAAATTTAATTTAATCTATTTGGGACTGTAAACGCTCGGGCACGATAACCAGCGTCAGCGTCAGGGGCCAGCGTTGAGCGTAAAATGTAAGAGCGCTGTCTTTGATCTTTCTGCGAGAATAAAAGAACTTGTTTATTTAAATCAGCTGCTCGACGCTCACGCTTAATATCGTGGCGGAGACCTAAGTTTTGTTTAGTGATAAGGTGTTTTCACGCAATTTGAAAAACTTAATTAAAGAAATTACAGTGCATACACTTTTGTAAGGAAACTAAAATACTAAATACTTACATGCTTTTACATACAATTAAGAGTAATTTCTTTATTTGGATTTTATGGCATTGACATTGATTTACGTCTTAGCTTCTGTCAGATTATCTTGTCTGTGTTTAAATTAATGATATAAAAAACTAACTTGGGATTTTTGGTTTATAAATATTTTTTGGCCGTAGGAAAAATATTGTACATGACTCGTGCCAAAAAATATATCACTTTTGACACTTGTTATGTAATATACTATTGCAATACTAGTGTGATTTTTTATGCATGAAAACAGTGTGCTATTTGCTATTTTAACATGTGGTCGAAAGAAAGAGTTTTTTTGTTGGTGCATGCAATATTTTTTAAGTGAAGACCTTGATAAATTCTAAAATGATGATTGATATATAGGGTGTCCCAACTCTATTTATACGTCAAATAACTCCGCCCCTGTATAGGATACAAAAAAACTTAATATAAAAATATTTATTCGTATACACCCTTTCTACTAACAGTACTAGGTAATATACACAGTCTCAAAAACATAATTTTCATTGTCATGTAGGTTTTTTTAATGCAACACCCTGTATATTTTAACAAATTTTGACCCTCTAATAAATTTTACATTAGAAATGTATATTTTCTAAATTATATTAAATCTAATTTTTTTAAATAATTATGTCACTGTCAGAGTGACAAATAATATAATAATATGTATTTAATAATTACCTTCCATTGTAAGAACTACCAATAGGTATGTTAGCAATTTAGTTTTTTAGATACGTAATTGCACTAAAAAACAGCATTACGTCAATTATGGCTGGTTTTTGGTTCTGGTTAGTAAGTAAATATGTATCTAAAATAAGCTAAATAGCTGACTTACCGATCAGTAGTTTTAACAATGAAAAGTTATTTGTTACGTGGTATTATATTATTGTTCACTGTGACAGTGACAGAATTTTTTAAAATAATTGAAACCAAAATATTATTATTTTTTTCACTTTCAATTGTTAATAAGTATATCAGAATACTGCTGATATCTTAAAAATCAGCAATAATTGACGTTTAGTCTGTTTTACATTTTTGATGTGGAATTTAATACAAAGTCAAAATTCGTTAAAATATACAGGGTGTTCCATTTAAAAAACCTACTTGACGACTTGACGATGAAAAATTTATTTTTCACACTCTGTATTTCAACTAGTACTGTCAATAAAAAGGGTGTATCCAAATAAACACTTTTAAGTAAATTTTTGTATTTTGTACAGGGGCGAAGATATTTCGTGTATAAATAGAGTTGGGACACCCTGTAAAAAGCTACTAGGTAGGTGAATTTTAATATAAAAGTATTGTCAAACAGAATAACATACCGCAGTGGGAAAAAGCATATACCACCCTAGTGTTGCAAAGTTTTCAACATAAACTTAAAATTTGGTTTTTGGTAAATAATTTGTGGTCGTAGGAAAAAGTGTACATTACTTGTGTGAAAATTTCTTTCTTACACCCGTGAGTTTGTTGCAGTCGGCTAACGCCTTATGCAACAATATTTCCACTCGTGTGAATTTTTTCACTTTCTACACTAGTAATGTAATATAATATTAATAATTTAACCAATAAAAGACATACATTTGTGTGCAAGTCTGCAAGCGGTTATTGTCTATTAAATGTGGTATATTTTTAAGAAAGTTTAATGGATTATTTGAGTAGGATATTGTATACAGGGTGTTTTATGTAAAAGGTATAGTATCTAAAGAGATATAAAAATTTAATTACTGGTTCGCAAAATACAGAATTACCCCCACAAACGGATTTATAATTACTTTGTATCATAAAACGTAAAAAGTTAAGTGGGATGTTAATTTATAACTTGTCACCCGGTACATTTGAGTAGGATATTGTATACAGGGTGTTGTATTTAAAGAGTATAGTATTTAACGAGATATAAAATTTAATTACTGCTTCGCAAAGTACAGAATTACCCCAACAAACGGATTTTTAATTACTTTGTACCATAAACCTTAAAAAAATAAGTGGGATGTTAATTCATAACTTTAAACCCGGTACATTGGAGTAGGACATTGTATACAGGGTGTTGTATTTAAAAAGTATAGTATTTAAAGAGATATAAAAATTTAATAACTGCTTCGCAAAGTACAGAATTACCCCAAAGAACGGATTTTTAATTACTTTGTACCATAAAACTTTAAAAAATATGGGGGATGTTAATTCATAACTTCAAAACCGGTACATTTGAGTAGGATATTGTATACAGGGTGTTTTATTTAAAAAGTATAGTATCTAAAGAGATTTAAAAATTTAATTACTGCTTCGCAAAGTACAGAATTACCCCAACAAACGGATTTATAATTACTTTGTACCATAAAACATAAAAAAACTAAGTGGGATGTTAATTCATAACTTGTCACCCGGTACATTTGAGTAGGATATTGTATACAGGGTGTTTTATTTAAAAAGTATAGTATCTAAAGAGATATAAAAATTTAATTACTGGTTCGCAGAATACAGAATTACCCCCACAAACGGATTTATAATTACTTTGTACCATAAAACTTAAAAAAATAAGTGGGATGTTAATTCATAACTTGTCACCCGGTACAGTTGAGTAGGATATTGTATACAGGGTATTTTATTTAAAAAGTATAGTATGTAAAGAGATAGAAGAATTTAATTACTGCTTCGCAAAGTACAGAATTACCACAACAAACGGATTTATAATTACTTTGTACCATAAAACGTTAAAAAGTTAAGTGGGATGTTAATTCATAACTTGTCACCCGGTACATTTGAGTAGGATATTGTATACAGGGTGTTTTATTTAAAAGTATAGTATGTAAAGAGATATAAAAATTTAATTACTGCTTCGCAAAGTACAGAATTACCCCAACAAACGGATTTAAAATTACTTTGTACCATAAACCTTAAAAAATTAGTGGGATATTAATTCATAACTTTAAACCCGGTACATTTGAGTAGGATATTGTATACAGGGTGTTGTATTTAAAAAGTATAGTATTTAAAGAGATATAAAAATTTAATAACTGCTTCGCAAAGTACAGAATTACCCCCAACAAACGGATTTTTAATTACTTTGTACCATAAACCTTAAAAAAATAAGTAGGATGTTAATTCATAACTTTAAACCCGGTACATTTGAGTAGGATATTGTATACAGGGTGTTGTATTTAAAAAGTATAGTATTTAAAGAGATATAAAAATTTAATAACTGCTTCGCAAAGTACAGAATTACCCCAACAAACGGATTTTGAATTACTTTGTACCATAAAACGTAAAAAAATTAAGTGGGATGTAAATTTATAGCTTGACACAGGTTAATTTAATTTGAAAAAATGGATTTTATATTAATAAATCAAATACTACATATAATATTTAATAATTATAACCATTAGTTTTACAACGTTTTCAGGTTGTTTTTGCTTCATTCCAATAAGATAAGATATCTGTTTTTTTATATGACTAATAAGTCTAAATTTATTTTACGCGACAAAATTTATCATTTGTTTACATTTGTGAATAAAAGCGTCAAATAATTAACGCCTTGCACTTCTAATCCTAGGCGATTTTTATTCACATTTTAATGTTATAAGACGTAAATAAAATACAAGGTGCCTTTAAAAGGTCTGTACAAAATGCTACCATAGACTCGTTGGACCAAAACACAAAGATCTTTGCGCAATTTACTTAGACGAAAATTAATCGTTTGCAGGATATAGAGTGTCAAAGTTTTTTCTTTTATTTGGGTTATTATTAAATATTTAATTTATTGTTATTATTTTTTTAATTGGTACTTTGTTATAAGAAATCAAAAGCTACTTATATTTTTCTGGTTATTGTAGAGGGAGCCACCTGCAGTCCTTTGTTTTGTTCAAAATGGTATTACTTTTTTTGCCTGGGTATTTTATGATTCTAGTTTTTAATCTTCCATATTTTTGCACAAAAAAGGTATACTTGATAAATACCGCTGTGAGCAACCGTTTTAGAGGTATTTTAGATTAGACGTTTTATTTCGCATAAAAGATTTCCTTCGCATTCCTTAACGCTTTATTTAGGCTTTCCGGGTTTCTATAAAAGGTCTGTACAAATTGGCACTACAATGGTATTACGCCAAAAAACAACGATTTAACACAATTTTCCTCAGTTGAAGAGTGGATCATTTGTGAGGGACAGAGTGTCCAAGTAAAAAAAATGAAGGGAACATTTGAGACGTATCTTGCAACATTTTGACTAAGTAATTGCTTTAGATCGTTTTATTATGGCCCAAAGAATTTTGTGCAGACCTTTTGGACACTACCAGGAGGCCTAGATAAAGTGTAAAGAAGTGCAATGGCAAACTTTTGTATGATATAAAAAAATTATTTGAAATATTGTAAAAATGGTTGCTTGCAGCGATATTTATCAGATATACCTTTTTTGTGCAAAACATATGGGAAAAACAATTATTTATTGAAATTATAATATACCAGGGCAAAAACAAATGAGGCACTGTAAACCTACAAGGACTGCAGGTCGCTCCCATTACATGTTACAACAAAAACATTAGCATATTTCGATTCTCTACGCTAAACAACTTTTCAATACCAAATTTTGTGAAATAATCGGTTGTCTGCAAAGTCGGTTTACTGACGATAGTTGAACGTGACAAAGTCATAAAAAAAGTGATGGAATGGTTGCATTTTTCAAAAGAAAATTAAACAATTTACACCACATTCACTTTTCACTGAACTTCCTACTTGACGAAAACATGTAAGTGTATTATTGTATAGCAGGCGGACCGCTCAAAGTAGGAGAGAAACAGATGTCGAACGCTGACGAACGCGGAGGTCGATTGTGCCATTTCCGCGCTCTCGCTTGCTCTTTAAGCTTTAAATGGAACGCCGCATGAGTCATGTTTTTTTTGTGCGTGCAGCTGGCTTCATCGAATTATACGTCAAAACTGTTTAATAAAAATAAAACATTTAAAAATAATTAAAATTAATTTAAAAAATTGACACCCTGTATCTTGCAAACGATATACTTTTCGACCAAGGTAAATTGCATTAGATCATGGTATTTTGGTCCAAGGAATTAGTGGTAGGATTTTGTACAGACCTTTTAGAGACACCCTGTATACTAAATAACAAAAAAAAATCTTTTTTTTATATATATTATGTACACCGATTACTTTGTCAATTGTGGACCGATTTTAAAAAAATATTTTACAAATTTAACTTTCCACTGTAATACTCACAAACAAAAATAGTCTAGGGGACCAAAACTAATAGTTTTTAAGTTTTATTATAAATAATTTGTGCCGAGATATTTTTTGTGTTTGATTAGACATACCTTTGGATATACTTGTCTCCTTGACCATATTGGCTTGCTACGTAAAGCTTTTTTTGTTGTTGTTGCAAACATGTCTAAACCGCTCTGTTTGCGGATCTGGATAGCCTAGTAATATTAGTAGTTTACCTCGAAATGAGAGAAAATAAGCTGAAAACACGTATATACTTTCTGTTTGGCTTTTCAAAAAATGTGTCAAAAGTCTTATAAAATATATTGTTTGCGTCGTTCTTGTGTCTCGGTTTCTATTGCTCCAGTGATGATAACACTGATAGTTAAAATTATGGAACGCACAATTTTCAATAATTTTTTAATTTAACTTTTTTGAAACGCTTACCCGTTTCTAAGATAGAAAATGGAGAGCTCGTAGCGCTGTGCCACTACTATATTACGAAGTCAAATCTCGATAAACAATACCTTTCATAAAGTTAATAAATTAGGTCTTCGCTCTTTGCAAATACAAAGTATTGCCAAAAAGAAGATCTGAATGGTATATAACTAAGTTTAAATATGAAAAATAAAAAACTAAATTTTGCAGAAATGGCGTCTTGTCTTAGTTGGGCAGTATTTATTTCCTATAATTTAGGCACTCCGCACATGGGTCGGTGAAACAGCGACGAGACCAAAATTCGACGAGCTTTCGACAATATGTACGCATATATTCGTGTTTGAAGTTGCGACAACCGTACAGAGACAAGCATACGTTTAATGGTCCATTTGTACTATATTCTCAGCCAATGAAATCATGTCTATCGGAGAGCGCTAATGTTTCCCGAACCCGTCTGCTTGGGGCAAAAACTACCCCTTTGGATTAACCCATCACCGGGTCAAAGAGTGCCTTAATAGAGCTCTTTTAGACAAGTTCCCAAAAGCCTGAATACTACCGAACATTATTTTACAGACAAAAAAACCTGACAGATTAACTTATTTGGCTATTTTATTCCAAGCTCTTTCTGTGTAATATTTTCTCAAATATTGTTTTAAGGTATAATTATAAAGTACTAATCTAATATTAAACAAATCCATTTTGGGTACAAACATTTCTTGACGTAACACTAATTTTCCAATTTCCAGACAAAATCAAAATATGTACATTCAAAATTGTTAGTTTCATTATTACTGTATTTACAAGCTTTTATTGAACATGCAATTTATGTATGTATGTATTTTTGCTTAATTGCTTAACTGTAACAGAAAGCTTTTTTTTTCGTTAAGGCGTAAACATGTCTTAATTTTTTTGCATATGCTTGTGGCTATTACCCCGCTTTCCCCTTCCAAATCATATTCTGCATACGGTCCTGCTGCCAGTGGTATAAATTTGTTTTTATTGTCCGTTTCACTGTCAATATACTTATTTTAGCTAAGAATAATCATCAATTTTAGGCGTTGAACCAATTATAACCGCGGTAATAATTGGTGACAACTTTGACGTATAATACATTGTTTAAACGTCAAAATAACGGATTGGTAAATACCGTTTTAGAATTGGTTTCTCGCCTAAAATTGCTGTATGTGTGCAAAATTTAAAATTTTCAGTAAATAATTATTCTAACAGGTGCAATTAAAGCTTACAGCGCCAAATAAAGATTCATCAATTTTAGGCGTTCAACCAATTATAACCGCGGTAATAATTGGTGACAATTATGACGTATAATACATTGTTTAAACGTCAATATAACCGATTGGTAAATACCGTTTTAGAATTGGTTCCTTGCCTAAAATTGATGTATATGTGCAAAATTTAAATTTTTTAATAAGCATGTTTAAATATAAAAAATAAAAAACTAAACCTGAAAAGCGAAATTTTGCAGAAATGGCGTCTAATCTTAGTTGGGCAGTATTTATTTCTTATAATTTAGGCACTCCGCACATGGGTCGGTGAAACAGCGACGAGACCAAGATTCGACGAGTCCATTTGTACTATATTCTCAGCCAATGAAATCATGTCTATCGGAGAGCGCTAATGTTCCCCGAACCCGCCTGCTTGGGGCAAAAACTGCCCCTTTAGATTAACCCATCACCGGGTCAAAGAGTGCCTTTATAGAGCTCTTTTAGACAAGTTCCCAAATTCTTCCTCGATTTGCCAGCTGACATGTTTCGCGACAAATCGCGATGCTGTGTGGGATGCGGACGCGATGCTAGGGAAGAGGAACGATTAACCTATGTTCTGACAGCACTTTGCTTCGAGACAAATAAATGCCGGTATAACACCACGCCCAATAGAAAAGCATTTTTGGAGCCAGACAAATATTTAAATGTTTACCCGATTTCGAATCGCTATTATATTGCTAAACAGATTATAAATATACATGACAACAAAATCATTTTCCAATTTTCTTAATTTTAAAGGTAGGATTTGGTACGGTTGGAAATTTTTAACGTATTTATCACATTTTTATCACCTCCGGTTTCGCCGGAAATGACATTAACTTTTGATTCTTAAATGATACACCCTGTATACTAACATATTGAAAAATTTTAGGTCTTTTAACACACCGCTATATCACTTTTATGTTTTTTGCAAATTTTTTCAAAAAAAAACACTATTCTTCTTCTATGATACTTGTAGAAAACTAGAAAAATATGTTAATAGTTTTGATCTTTATTTGTTTTTTAGGAGGCATTAAAGTTAGCTTAAATTCTTTTTCTCGTTTAAATCTAAAAACTTAAATACAACCACCCCACTTTTATAATACCATGAAATGCACCTTTTAAAAGTAATTCAACGATGTATCACAGTAACCCTTTTTTAAAGTATTTGTTATTAAACATTTTTATTTAAACCCAAAAAATAGCCTATACTAATAGTAAAAATAGATTTATGTAAAACAATATAACAATCGAAGTTGGCATTGTTTCTATAAAAAAAATAATTATCGGTTAAGTATTTCTAACAATTGGATAAATAAAAAAAGGATTTTTCTGCGTAATATAAAACACCTAATTAATAGCCTCCATTTAAATGCTTAAAATAATAATAAAAAGATTTTAGTTTTCGATCAAGGGTGTAGCTTGTACCTACTAAACCATTTTCTAAAGTGTGTGTTGTGTGTTTTAATTGATTTTTTTTCTAGTTTTCTAGATGCTTTCTAAAGTTAGCCAAAGCAAGTTTTAATGTGTAACCTTAAAATTTTAAATGCAACACACTTACTTAACCCTCATGTTTATTAAACAAATCATTTACTTGTATCAGAGCAATTAACAAATCCATAATTACAATACTTGTAACAGTCAGGATTTAGGCCCGCCGCAAATTGAACCCAGCCCACGCACAGCACACGCGCAGCCCACGCGTGCATAACTTTGTAAAACATGCTTTTGAATAGAGTGGCGCATATTGGACCCAGCCCAGAGCTAGCCCACTTCTGCTGCCAGCCACGCGTGGATAGGTTTGTGTTCGCCGCACAGATTTCGTGGGTCTTGTGCAGTATGGGTTTGTTTTAAAAATCTGAAATATGGTTGATCCCTAACGTTTAATCAAACTTTTGCGGGAAAATCCCGTTTTGTATGATTTAAGTCCAGATTACATAAGGATAAAGATAAAGGATCAAATATCGGATTATAAATCCCAAAGAGTGCCGGATTTAAGCATAGGCAACATAGGCAGTTGCCTATGAGGTGCCACCACAATAGGGCCTACACCACACCACAAAAAAAAAGAAAATAAATTAAAAGGAAAAAATATTTTAAGGAAGTTGGTCGTTAAATGGAAGTCAGGACCTTTTTTGATCTTCAAACTTTTTTGGGGCTGTATATGAAAATATTTGGAGAAAAGTCGTCCTTTTAAAGTGAGGAATTTATTTTATTTTTTTACTGACTATGGACCGCCGAAGCCTAAATCCGGCGATGATCCAGAAGGATTTCCAAGCAAGCTCCGAAGTACTAACGTGGGTCAGTATTGGGTCCAATATGCGGTAAACTGATCAAAAACGTGGACGTGGGAATGATGCGTTGGGCGTGGGCTACGCATGTGCTGTGCATGGGCTGGGTTCAGTTTGCGGCAGGCCTTAATCCACGACTTTCAAAGACTTGGAAGATCTAGGGATGGCACCAATTACTTTTGTATAACCTATTTTAATGCGCTTCCGCAGCGATTTAGATTTTTGAACGACAAGGTTTTTAGCAGCACTATAAAAAGTACCTATTAAAGCATGCATATTTTTCTGTGAAAGAATACCTAGCAGCGGCTTTATTTTTTTTTTTTTTTAATTTCAATTTTAACTTAAAGAGGTAAAAAAGAAAAATTATTCCAGAACTCTTATGATAACTTAATTTCTTGAAAACAAATAGTGATTGTTTTAGTGTAAATACTTTTTACTAATTGTAAATGACTGTCAGTGATATATCTTTTTTTTAAAATTGTATTGTATATGTGTACGGGACTTTAAATAATGCAATAAAAATCCTATTTTAGGTAAGAAATTACCCATTCTTAACTGCAGCGACAAATATATTGTAGCTTTAGCTGTTGGCAACTGTGCAAAGCAGTGGCGGTTCGCGGGTCTAAAAACAGGTGTAGTGCAGGAAGGGGCAAAAGCGTATTCACCATTTTAGCAAAATTGAAAATACTCAACTTTCAAAAGTCTAAGTAAATTCGTAATATCTATACTTACCTAAATTTTAGACGCCAAATCAGTCATATCTTTTAATGCAGCAAATTTATCAATTATATCTTCATAAAATGGTTGAGTTTTTATCAGTTCCTGTAGAAGCTCCTTTTGAATTGAAATATTGGCCAAAGATAAAAGCCTATCTTGGGATATAGTGTTTCTTAAGACAGTTTTTAACGCTTAAGACAAGAAAAACTTCGTTCCACTGACACGCTTGTCGACGATATCGTTAAAATTAGCGAAAAAGTTTATACGCCTCGTTAAAAATGTCTTTATTTGCGCCAACTTGTTTCACTAGCTGTTGCAATAAAATATTTCTATAACTTAAGCAAATATTAGGTCAAGTTTATTTTTGAGCCGCTGAGTTTTTGAAAATGATTCGACATATATCTTCAATAAATTTTAAAAAGAATCAGTGGGAAAAGTTTGGTTGTACTGGCCAGGATCAGCAAGTAAAAAAAAGTGTGGTTTGTAACAATCTTCGAATCTTACTTCCATTTCCATCAAAATATGACCTAATATTTCATAGAGAAGTGCTCTGTACTGTCGTTTAATTTCTTCCTGTGAAAAATCATTGTCGCGAATAATACTCAAACGGAAACTTATATTATCTGCACAAAATTATCTGTTTAAGGCTAGCGATTTACCAAGCAATACACCTGATACTTCCACCCACGATTCTGACCGCCGGCAAGTATAGCGTTGTCATGGCAACGGAGCGTCAA